>OY757916.1:109057726-109205226 GCA_963585895.1 Sepioteuthis lessoniana
TCGCAAACATTTTGTTCACCAAAACAATATCTATTTTACAATAATTCTTGTAAATTTAAAATTCATACCAAACTTTAATTGTTACAATAAAATATAGATATGTACCATAGCCCGATATGGATATGCAAAATGGACATATAATGTTCATATATATATACATAGAACTTAGGAATCTCGAAACACGAAAAACACTTACGACTTCTCAGTTCATGTACGCAACTTTTTATATCCCTTGAGTTTAAAGGTTCTTCGACATAAGGAGAGAGATACACATTCTTTCTATCCTGGCTTTTTAATCTGTCCCCCATCTCGTGCGGCACCCACCACAAGGCCACGGGTCTGCTTTCGGCGAGCAAGCGAAAGCCAACCGTCTTCTCCCGAGGCAGGTCTCAACTCGACTCTGACTTTTTCAAAATCCCGAAATCCTCCGCGCGCTTCCAGTGCGGGACATCATTCGTACTTGGTATCCCTGTTTCCCATCTGGGCTATTGTGACATCTCTGAGTGATACGTCCGCTCCGCGTGTGCGCGTGAACACCTGTGTTAATGTTGCACCTAAGTAACCCATGCACTCAGCCGAACGGTTCTCTGTCTAACTAAACCCAAAGGTATAAAACGAAATCCCTCGGCCATTATATTACAGATATACTTAAGATGACATAAATTTATTTATTAGATTTTTATTCCATCTTATGAAATTAATATTGCTGTGTAAAAGTTTTTTCCTCTTTTTATTGAGAGATTTAATTTAAATGAGTGGAACGTTAGAGATTTATTAGAGTGAACATTAATGTATTTTCCAAATTGTTAACCCAAACTAAACAGGAGTACAGTTGTAAGTATTTTAAATGTCTAGGATAAAGAATTCTAAATTCTAAATTTCGAAATAAATCTGAATAATTTTTCGAATAAGACGAATTAAGCGATCTTTAATCTTTTGAAGTTAAAAAAATTCTTATTAATTACATCAATACAAAAGATCCTTGGCAATTCGAGCCGAGTCAGCAGAGGCAGCAGTATACACTGACTGCACCCCCCTCCCAATAAGTGTCCTGGATATGACATTAACAATTTGATGGTGCGGCTCCAGCAAAACTAGAGCTTTAGGAAATGTGGAGTACCTCTTCATTGCCATTGCTCTCCCATCCACTCTGGCCCGAAGTGGTAGCACCTAATGGGTTCCTACCTATAGGTTAAATTGAACTGTTTGGAATTTAAACAGCGTCAAACAAAGGACAAAGTTTAAATACCAAATTTAATTGTTTGAAATGGAACTGTTTGATCATTTAACTGTTGTAAAATAATTAGTGACTCCGGTTGATCGTGAATTGTTTCCAAATGAGGTTTACTGGTCCACCAAAAGGCGGTGGAAAAGAAAGGAACGAATATGAAAAGAGAAAAGTGTGTGGGAAAGTCTAGGCTGGTATGGCGGTAGACGCCTGGGTTAAAAATAGAAACGCATCAGCAGTGAATCAACAACGAGTCCTGGTTAGCTGAAGGGAACTACAAATGAAAACGCCGTTAGGGTAATGAACGCGAGATAGGAGACAGGGAAAAAGTTAGTTGGCAGCCAGACGCGACGAGGTAAAGACAGTCAGTTGGGCAACAGACACGACGATGTGAAGATAGCCAAAATTTGCGGCCCCCATTTTTTGGGGGGTCCGAAAAGGGGTCTCACACTAGACGCGAAACTGTGGAGACGAAACCATTGAACAAACACGCTTATAACTACAATAGAAACGTGAAAGATAATTCAAGTTCTGTCTGTGCCCTTTCTCTTCCTTTGACGTTTTGCCTCTCTTTGTCTAGCTAACGCAGTCGACTCAGTTTTTTGTACGCTGTTTCTCTTTTCCTGACGACAACTAAAAAGTGTTGTAACGAATAAACTTTTGTGTTAGTGAACAAAGGCGGGTCTTTTTTTGTGTGTTCATCACTTAAGACTTAGTACCACGCGCATAAACCCGTTCGGCCCGCAGTGATACAAATATCTATACTCAGTAGTTGTACAAACGTCTATTGAGAGCGTACCAGCAAAACTTCCACATTAACATCGTAACGTTGCAAACTTTTATTTGTGTCGTGTAATGTTACAACCGTCCATTTGGTGTGTAACAGTATATTGTGTGTAAATAAATGACTGGTGATTATTTGAATTGTTATTGATACATAGCAATACTTGGAACTATTAACTTTGTAGACAAACCATATATATTTCATATGTGTGTATAAAATTATTTGGCGTTAAATAACCTACAATGGTTGATATGCCATAAAACCAAACCAATCCTTGGCTAGTCTGTATACATACATATATGTATATGCGTAAATGTAAGTAAGTAAAGTTGGCGACCGTAGTCGAGGGCGACCAGAAGGCTCCCTTTTCAATAGCTACTACACTGAGGTGTAGGGGAGGACGATACTGTTTTTCTTGGATAAGTCCACTTTATCCTTGATACGTACATTATATTGCTGAGTGTAAAACAAGGAGGTATCAAGTACCATTTTTAAAGTCTTTGGTATGGCGCGACCTGGGATTGAACGCAGGTCTCCCGGACCATTGGCGAACACTCAACCTACTAGCCAGTGAGCTGGATGCGTATATATATATATATATATATATATATATATATATATATATATATATATATTTAATCAAATCCTCCGTCAAAAGTAGGATACAAGACAAGTATAATTTCAAGTGGAATACACCTCGTCGAAATTAAGAGTTATCCTTCAAAACCAAGACAAAAGAAATAGTCTGGCCTACTATTTACCCATAGCAAAGGGAGGTGGATTCATACCTTTCCAAAAGAAACGCAAACAGCGTCCACGACTGAAATTGATTCGTCATGTCCAATCTATTATACCACGAACGCCCGTCACACATATGTATATTTCAGTAACACATGATCTCAAAAGAAAAATATTTCTTTAAAGAACTCCTTTATTTCTTTTTTTTACAGAGCAATATTACCTTTATAATATAATGGGTAAAAAGTTGGACAGACTGGGTACTTTAGTCTTCTTATGTCGACAAGTATAGAAGAAGGAAAACTCTGCATTCAATCCAGCTGTATTCCCTTTAAAATGACCTTGTGTGACGGAGAGGTTAGATAAATACATATTTGTCATGAAAATAATGCAACAGAGCTTAAAATATCGGAGAGTTAATTGTGCAAGTCCTTGAATTAAAACTAGAGTAGTTCCTTAAGGATTGAACACATGATTAGACTGAAATGTCATTGAAAATCTTGGAAAATAATCTGGTTTCTAAATAATGATGATAAAAATTTATACAAATAAAGGATTTGTCAAAAATACTGAAAACTTGTGCGGGAACAATATATATATATATATATATATTTATATGTGTGTGTATATATATATATATGTGTGTGTATATATATATATATGTGTGTATGTGTGTGTGTGTGTGTGTGCAATTAAATGATTAGACATGTCGTCGTTGGATAGCGAAATTCTATTCTAAATTAGAATAAAATACTTTTAATCAAAAAGTTACTTTACAATCTTTGCCATGTAACGTACCCTACCCTGAGAGAAAAAAAAAAAGAATTACTCAACATAGCACCCCAATCGGGGAATTTATCTATCATTCCACAAATCAGATTTGACATGATGTCATTTTATAATAGAGAGAGATTTACATACGATTCAAGACTCATGAGTGATCATTAAAAAAACTGCTTGGCCTCCCCGCACCTCTGCATTCCTAATGATCTAATAGTTCATGTGAGTGGAAAATATATAATTATTGTAAAGGACCCATTATTCATAAGAAGTAATGGAAAATTTTAGAAATGGGTGGGGATTAAGGCGAGCAAGCAGTGATGAGTACACTTCAAAAAGTGGCTGCTTTTGACTTTCGATCAGTTAACAGCGAATCCATTTTATTCAATTCTTCATTTTTCACATCGCAGCTAAAACGGCTGGAAGGCCCAAGAATTTCTTACATAACTTCAATCGGCTGAACTTCATTGATGTCATTAACGGTTCTTCTTCGAAGCACATTTTTATGATTGTCATCTCCTGTTGTATTGTCCGTTCAAAATGTCAAATAGATATTTCTCTCTACTATATTGAATCCCTATTGAAACTCATCAAAATGTGACAGTACTTGGTCCATTAGATAGTTATATAAAAAAATCGAGATTTGCCCTATCAGCAAGGCTTAGAATATACCAACTGTATCCTGTATCCTGGGTAATATCCCTCCCAAAAATGTGTCCTGTATCTGAGGTTGAGGCTCCAGTTCTGGATATCTCAAAGAGTGTGGAGAACCTCACCATGGCAATTACTCCCAAGTACACCCTGTTCCATGGTAGGAGTACCTGTTAGGGTTTCATCTATGGGCCAAATAGAACTCTGAAAATTATTTTCATTCGATAGGAATACTAGAAACCATATAACTCTAAACTATTTACATTAAGGATAGTTACTCGAAAGAGTAATTTGTTTACAAAGGATTAATTAAATATTCTGCTGTACGTACAAAATTTTTGGATAAACTTACGTTGAACACACATCATAAGTATTAAAAAGGACTTTTTTCCTGTCACCTCTCATCAGCGAACTCCGTGACGAAAACTAACAATACGGAGATATAGATCTAATAGAAGTTGACGATTACAAAAGAATTAGTAAATAGCATTAAAAAAATTACCTATCCTTCCTGGTAACCGTTTGTTTTTTGTTTTTTTTTTCCCTTTGTGTTTTTTCTTTCGTCGACTAATATTAGATCAATTCCTAGTATTGCTTGGTTTTGTCACTATCTTCTCTCATGAAACCCGATCGAATAAGGCCCTATTTTACAGCTTACAGCTTTACTTAGGATTATAATTATAATGTACTTTAAACAATATTACAGTGCAAACAAGTGTCTATTTTGAATAGAGTTAATTATTTGAAATAATATAATTATTAGTATTATAGATTATAATATTGCAGTGAGTACTGCGTACAAATTATATCTACTAAAAACCTCCACCATTACCGTTGCTCTCAAATTCACTCTGACCAAGACTGACAGTACTTGTTAAGTTCCTATCTATAGCTCAAATAGATCTGTTTAAAAATCATTCGTCTTCAAAAGGAATGTGTGAAAAAAATCTTAAGAAAGAACAGCACAGAAAGGTACAATTAACGCGATTCCCAAACATGTTGGTAAAAATACCCCTCGACAAGTTGACATGCCGTTAAAATCAATCACTCAATCAGGAATGGATAAAGAGAAATGATGATGACTTGACCATCTGATATGTAATACGAAACAGCAAAAGTATTACCCACAATAAATGATGTAATACACCTAGCTGAATATATGATATCACAAAGTGAGAAATTGTGTTCATTGTGATAGTTTACGAGGCATAATCTTACGAGACCACCGGAATTCTGTGCAGTGGGAATGAATCTAAACTGCCTCCGAGAGCGAGGCTTCAATACTGATATTATTTATCCATTCAAGAAGGAAGTAATGACTTTTCAGAGCTTCAAAACGTCCTAGTAGCTACCACTTGATTTAAGCAATGACAGCCTTCCTTTCAATGACAGCCCTCTCGGCGGGGATTACAATATCCCAACTTCTTCTGTAGAGAGATACCCCCACTCGTAAAAAGGGGTGCGCTGGATATGACACTAAACTCCATCTATTGTTGTAACTCCAGTGTCAATGCTCTGGGTAGTGTGGAAGATCCTTTTATGACCTCCTTGTCCTACTCTGATTTAAAGTGAGGTCACCTGTTACGTTCTCATTTATGAATCAAATAAATCTGTGTGAAAATCATTAATACCGGGTAGGAATACCAGAATTCATATAATTGTGTGTAAATTAAATGTCTGAAAATGAGCGTAAGAGAACGATTAGAGTTCGAACTCACTCACTTCGAGGCCACAGTCCAGCGCTTTAACCATTACGCTATCGAGACTTCCTCGCATCCAATAGAAAGAGCTATTTAAGTTACATAATTTTGTATGAATTATTAGCCCAGAAAACACTTGAAATCACGCAACAGTGTGCAAATTTCTTTTATCAGATAGAATATTTGTCTCTGCCTCCCACCAGACAGGACTTGACACAAGGTCACTGACCCAAAAGTCGGCTTAAAGTGGAGATTAGGGAAGGGGAAGGTCGGGCACGAGCAGAAGCTCGAGCCCTGCTTGACTATGCTAGTCATCAACCCACTTAGTGCAATGTGGGCCTGAGGAGCCTTGCTGAACTTGGACCCAAATCTGGGTCCAGACTCATAAGCCTGATTAGACCTTAAACTGCACCACGGGGTCCAGTTCTATACAAGGGTGACAAAGGCGTCAGTGATACAACTCGCCCACCCACTTTTATCAGATAGGAATAGAATATAATAGAATATAACAGTGTGCAAACAAATGATTATAGGCAAGTGAAAAATTCGATTAAAAGTGGAATAAAACATCCATATATAGTCATGATTGCAATCATTTACAAATGAATCATATTTCGGCATTAAACAGTACACCAGGAGTTGATATGCCGTTAAATAAAGAAATCAAACTAAAATTGTCATTTTTGTTGTGCGAATCTTATAAGTTTGTGAGTTCCACTACAAATAAGTACCCATTGATTGCATTTATGTATATATAGCATTATACTTAAGCTGATAAATGCCTATCGTAATTTTAGTATGCAGCGGTCGTATAGATACTGCTGTATGGATGCACTACTTGGACGCTAACAAAACGGCTGGAGAAAAATCTAGACGGCAATTACACAAGGATGCTGCGAGCAATATTGAACAAGTCCTGGAGGTAACACCCCACAAAGCACCAACTATACGGCCACCTACCTCCCATCACGAAAACTATCCAAGTTAGACGAACCAGACATGCAGGACACTGATGGAGAAGCAGAGGCGACTTCATAAGTGATATACACCTGTGGACCCCCACATATGGCTGAGCAAAAGCAGGACGACCAGCTCGAACATTCACACAGCAGCTCTATGAGGATATAGCTCTGAAGACCTGCCAGAGGAGATGAATGATAGGGAGAAGTGGCGAGAGAAGGTCAGGGATATCCGTGCTGGCGGTACGACATGATGATGATGATAATTTAATTTTAGTAAAATCAGTAATAATAAAAACATTTTATCTCACAATTTTGAAATAAAATTAGATTGCAACTTTTACAGTTGGTTGGCAGTCGACAGTGCAACATGAAGTAAATACAGAAAAAAAAATGTTGTCGAAACAGTATGTACTTACCCCACCCCACGCCGCTACGCAGGACGTGATACAAAGTTCATTTTTAAGTAGAGTAAAGCTGGTGTGAGTTTTCCTACTCTTAATTTGGTTACTTAACCAGGGATAAAGAATCCAGTCTGCTCTACTATTTACCCATAGCAGTAGGAGGAGAGGGACAGATGGATTCATGCCTTCTCTAAGAACATTAGAATGAAATGAAATAATTTTAGTCTGTACTGAGACTAAATTAGAGTAAGATGGTACTACGGCTTACTTTGAAGGTGAAATTCCTATTAACCAATTTTCAAACCAGTGCAAAAAAAAACGATTGCAGATTTTCAAGGCAAGCTGTCCGCATTGTACAATTAGTGCAGTACAAATGTCATCTACACTTCCAAAACATAAGACTGTATAATATGCAATCTACAGTTACAAAACATAAGACTGTATAATATGCAATCTACACTTTCAAAACATAAGACTGTATAATATGCAATCTACACTTCCAAAACATAAGACTGTATAATATACAATCTACAGTTCCAAAACATAAGACTGTATAATATGCAATCTATACTTCCAAAACATAAGACTGTATAATATGCAATCAAGTGTCTTCTCGACCACTATCTACCCTTTTGGCAGTTCTTAGAATAAGCTATCTCATTAAGATCCCTGCCCACAAAAAAAAAAAAAAAAAAAAAAAAAACAGGGTGTGTCCTGGGTGTGACACTAAACTACACATGATGGTAAAACTCCAGTTCTGGAGATCTGGGAGTGTAGAGTAGCCTTTCATTGCCATTACTCCCAGGTCTACTCTGACCCGGAATAGTAGTACCCGTTATGATCCGATCTATGGCGCAAATAGATCTGTTTAAAAAATGTTCTTATTGGCTATGAACTCTTAAGAAAAAATCGACACAAATATTGAGAATATGAGCCTTCAATGAACGCAATTTTCTAACCTGTAGGCATAAAAAAAAACGTTAAAATCCCTCGTTGCAAGAAATATGCACTGTATGATGAGAAAGAGCCAGTGACTCCACCCTCAACATAATGAATGGACAGAGAGAGTTGCTATAAGAACGATTTATATATTCGTCTTTTGGTTTTAATAACCGATGTCCTTTTTATTTGTGTTCAGTAGTGTTGTTGCTTTTTTGCATTTCTGTGCGCAAGAAGTTGTGAGATATGGAAGAGAGACCAGAAAAAGAAAGGAAGGAGAAGAGAAAACCAACAAAGAAATGGAGAGGGAATGTAAAAGAAAGGAAAGTAGTGAAGGTAGCGAGCTGTTCCTTCCTTTCTTTCTCTCCCCACCCCCAGCATCTCATTTGTGTTGGTGCAGTCTTACTTAGTATGGATTCAATCTCTGATTCTGGCGACCGGCTGCCTGAGAAATTTACTTCCGTAGACCCAGTTAATTAAACTACACGCAATTAGATGAAATAAAATAAGTAATTAACTACTGGAAGCGAATGGACCACTTTTGCTTGATCCAGTCAACTTCCGAAACCTGATTTAATTTTACAGTAATTTAATTCAATCTTTGGTCGAAGACTCGAAGAATAGAAACTAGAGAAAGTAATAAAAAAAAGATACTAAGTACGCATGCGTTAAAAAGTTCATATGATGACGTCATATCTGCTGTCGATGACCAGTGGGGTACAAGTACTGTAACACCCATGGAAGAAGTTTGTGGACCCCAAGAGGGACTATGTTGAAAATAAATCTCGTTTAGCCATATTCTATCTTGGCCAGCCTATTTACTTTTCAGTCGACCCTCGTAAAACAAATTCAGTTCAGTGTTTACTAAATTATTGAGGTAGATATATATCAACCTCCTGTGAAAGCAGATTGTGTTGAAGGCCAGATAAAATTCAGAAGTTACCTCTTTGTACGTATTTATTCAATCCCCATCCCCCTACCTTAAGCAGGATGTGACACAAGCTCAATTTTTAGCGAAGTAAAGGTGATTTGAATTCAGAGTTTTCCTTCTCCTACAGTGGTTTCCTCACCAAAGTTAAAGAATCCAGCATACCATGGTGATCGGCTGCCTGAGAAATCTAATTTCGTTGACCCAGTTGAATCAACTACACACAATTAGATTGGAGAGTGAGACTAGTTAAATCCATACCCTTTTCCAAGTGTATTATCGCAATTTGAAATGCAAACAGCTTCGTCTTAACTTTTGTAGGGGCATATCATGGAGTATAATGGTTACTCTTAGATTAGCAGACCCTTGTTATTGAGTCAGAATCTCATTTGGTGCTGCATGCTTCTGACCTTATGCCACGTTTAGGTTCGGTTTCTTTGTTTAATGGTATATCAACTCTTTTTCGGTTATTTAATGCCAAATTTATTCTCCTAGAAGAACAGTAGTGGTACTATTTAACCCATAGCTGGGAGTTCATACCTTTCCCAAGGGTATTTGCCCGAAAGAGAACGTAATAGCGCGACTGGAGTACGAACTCGCGTACTACGATTCCGCAGTCCATCGCTTTAACCATTACACCACGAGGACACCCCCATGCCACGTTTTGTAAATAACTTTGGTCACTTCGCTAAGTGTAATGATTAGCGAGCTAAACAGGCAAACCTTTACTGGATCGTGTCCCACTGAGTGCCCCATACTTCTCGCCTTGTGCTACAACTAGTTTTACTAAATAACTATTTGAATACTTCTGGTGTCGTAATGGTTAGCAAGCTTGGTCAGCCGACCATTGTTAGTGGGTTTGACTCTGACTGGGCGACTTTACTTCTGGTCTTTAGCCACATCAAAATTAAGTTTAGTAAATTACTTTAGGCGCTTCGTGTTTAGTAATACTAAAGTAAATAATTGCAAGTGAGTTCGAGTCTCACTGTGTGTCCCATATATCGGGCTTTGTGATACATCTAAAGTTTTATTGATAACCTTAATTCTCAGTATGGGATGCAGTCGACAGGTCATGCGTCTGAAGCTGCTGTGTATTTCATACTGTTGTTTAAGATCAGAATTAGATTGGCGTAACACAGTCTTCTTTACTAAATTTCTTCCCATTTGCACTTCAGCTTTTTTAAATGAATATCAAGAATATGTATAACACATGTGAAATTGACAAAATCTTTTTATGTCAAGGCACAATGAATTTATCAACAAATGTTATCATGTGTGGTTGATGAAGATTTTGTTGTTCATACTTGTTATATTTCTAAAATCTGTTGATAAAAACAAATTGTTCTGTTTTTGATATAAAATTAAGTTGTGAAGAGAACGAAATTAGAAATAAATGGGAAACAGACGATACTTCTGGCAATTAATTTATCATATGAAAATAGGAACAAAAAGTAGTCTTTGGTTCGCTATATTTTTTAATAGAAGATATATTTCAGTTATAGCTCATATTTTATTCCTTGGTAATATGTATTGTTGCAGAATTGTTTATGTTGTAAAAATATAGAAAATACCCATTGTTTCCTTTAAACCTTGATTTTGTGCTGTGGGTAATGAAATTTTGAAATTAACCCATTTTCTTCGTAGTATTTGTCACTGCCTCCCACCAGACACGACTTGACACAAGGTCAAAAGCCCGAAGGCCAATTAAAGTGGGGATAAAGGGGAGGGGAAGGTCGGGAAGGAGCCGAGACTCGAACCCTGCTTGTCAGTGCTGCTCATCAGCTCACTTAGTGCAATGTGAGCCTGATGAGGCAAGCGGTTTCACGAACCCAAATGTGGGTCCGGGCACGTATGCCTGTTTACGGCTTAAACTAGACGCTTGGTCTAGTGCCGTACAAAGGGGACAAAAGTGCAGCTCGCCCACCCGAAGGTTGCCCAGCCGAAGCTGGGGGCCTATTCGGCCCCGAGTCTGCTCTTGGTTTCGAGCGCCCATCCGGCACGAATGCCAGACGGCCCAGCTAAAAAGCCGGGGAGCACGCCTTAACCCATTTTCTTCGTCTGAAAGGGTAAATTATTTGTTTTATTTACGTTTGATCAGATTTAAACAATAAATGAATCTAAATTTACATGTATTTGCTCGAAAGTTATCAAAAGTCGGCCAAAAACTTTTAGAAAAGAGTAATTTTTCGATAGTTTCATCTGTAATTTAAATAACTTTCACGTCCCCAAATTTAATTAATGTTACAATCGTCTAGAGCTGTAGAATACACCGACTGTATCTCTGCAGACGGGTATGACAACCCCTAACTAGTGTCCTGGATATAACATTGAGGATCCAGTAATGCTGGAGCTTTGGGAAATGCAGTGTATCCCTTCATTACCATCCCAGGTCCATTCTGGTGCGAAGTCGTAGCACCTGATAGGGTGCTATCTATTGGTCAAATAGAAGTTTGATCATGTAACTGCGTGTAAACAAATGACTGATGTTTTAATTTAATTGTTAGTGATACATAGCAATACTTGAAACTATTTAACTTTGTTGACTTACACTAAATTGAATTGTTAGAAATAGAACCGTTTGATCCTTTGATTATGTGTATCCACAAAATATGTTGATCATTTTTAGTTATTTAATGCCAAATCCTGTTTTTCCTTTATATTAGATATGATTTAATATATAAGAAAAATATCGTATTCAAAACATTACGCACGTTCGCTGGAATGAAATCTTTTACGAAAATATACCTGAAAAACGCGTACAACCAAATGCAAATTTAAGGAAATCGTTGGCATTAACACCCGCCACCCGTATATATGGTTAAAATGGCTCATTTCAAAGTTCTCACGGAAGTTGATGATTAATCCAAGAATTTTTGCATTTTCGAAAAGGCATTCAGCTTATCCCAGGTTGGTGAGATTTTTTTGTCTCTTGTTATTGAAAATATTGGTTGAACTTAGAGTATGTTAGTTGACCTTATGGCATTTTTTAGCCTCTATGGCTCTTTTTATTCAAATCACTCCTTCCCTCCATTAGATGAACCAAGTTCTAATTTTAATTTCTTCTTCCTTGCATCATTTTTCGATCAGTTAACAAGTTTTTCGGCCATGTTAATTCGTGGTGGAAGCAGTTCATTTTTAGAATATTTCATTTTTAGATATGTGTTTTTTTTTTGGTTTTTTTTTTTTTTTGGCCTTCATTGAGGATTTATCTAATAAAAAGAAGCTTTCATTTATCTCTTTTACTCGTCACAATATGGGATTAGGTTTGGGTCTCATTAAGCAATTTTGGTATCTTAGTGATTGTAGTTTGAAAACTGTTTGAACGTGCCAAAATAAATGTATCATTACGATAAAAAGAATATTATATTTTTTGGTCTGTAAATGGAACGAGCAACTTAATGATTAGATCGTGAAGAACATCTTTCCCTCCACTAATTTTAGGCCTTGAAATATATTTGTACGTTTTCTGCAATAAATATTCCTATAAGCTTGCTTAGATGGACTCTAATGATTTAACGTTGTGAAAACAGCAATGAAGTGCTATATTTAAAGACAATAAGAGGACGACAGACTTGAAACGGAATAACCTCCTCGGTAACATAAAAAAATGGTCTTTTCATTTAATCAAGGCATAAAAAACTGCAAAATAATACCTTAAGTGCGCCGTTTTTCTCAGGTTACAGGGTGGTTACATGCCTGTTGCACGTGCCTACCTTGGCAGCTTTTCTTATGAGCGCAAGCAGTTTCCCCATATCGTCATGTCGATTGAAAGTTTCTAAAGGGGGGGAAACTAATGACGGAAAATAGGGGGGTTTTTTGTTGTTTTTTTTTCATTTTTTTTAAAAACATATTTTTTAAATTTTATTATCACAGAAAGATTTTTGTGGTAACGTCAAATATAGTTGTCTCCTTGGATCAGTTTATTATAAATACGAAATAATCTTTAAATTAACAGGACCACAGTTAAGTAATATTGAATATACCTTAAGTAAAGCAGTTAGCTTCTTCGTCTTTTTTTGTTTTTGTTACTCGTATATACATTCCTTGGGTGCCTCAGGTGGTGTAAGGCAGACTAGCGAACCTTCACAATGAGTTTGAATCTTACTGGGTGTCCTATTTATACAGTCTTGTGCCACATCTAAGCAAAAAGCTTAGTAAATTACTATATATAAATTCTTTGCGAGTTTTCCACGCCATGGGAAGACTTTACTAAATTCCGACCAAAAGCAAGTTTTCTCGACTCTGTAGAACCCTTCTCAGTATTCTAGCCATTCTAAAAGTACTGTAGTCAGGATGGTCTTACTTTTTCTTTGTATTTCCTCTTTTTATAATGTTTTAGAACTATTCCAAGTGCTCCATCTATGATTTGTATGATTGTCACTTTTATGTCTCATTTTTTTTAGCTCTCTGGGTAGGTCATGGTATTTCTCTAGATTTTCGCTTTCTTTTACTCTGTGATCTGATGAAACAGCGAAGTCAACTTGTCAAATTTCTTTTATTTTTAATAACAACAACTAGATTTGATCTTCTGGTCGGATTTGGTTGATTTGTTTTTAACTTAAAATCTCAGAATTTTGCGTTACATTTTCCAGCACAAATTCTGATCTGTATGTCAACCATTTGACTGGTCAAATTTTAATTATTTACTCACTTCCAAGTGAATCATTTCCCCACCTCGTCGTGAATGCTCTTGTCGTTTTTCTGAGCCATTTTGCTGGATTCGCTTATTCTGTAGTGTACCGCTTAATCTCTCTCTCTCTCTCTCTCCCTCTCCACATGGCCTACATTGATTATTTTCTTAGGTTTTATTTATTTTAACTTTAATATAATTGGTTCATATGGATTTTAGTGATTATTCTTTCGTGTAATGTTTTCACTGACTTTGTGAGGAAATTTCTAAATTAGGTGATTCTCAATACATATATTGGTTTTAATATTTTTGTCCGGATTGTGTGTCTGAATTTTTGAGATGATCCTATTTACCAACCCCTCCGCTCGGGCAGGATATAACACAAGGTCAATTTTTAAGCGGAGTTTAGCAGGTTTGAATTCAGAGTTTTCCTTCTCCTAGACTAGTTACCTCACCAAGACTGAAGAACCCAGTCTATCCTACTATTTACCCATAGTTGGAGGGAGAATAGTTGGATTCATACCTTTCCCAAGTGTTTTGGTGCTATGTGAAATGATACTTGATGAGTTTCATTTTGGTTGTGATTTTTCGGACTGTTGTCTTATCATTATTGGGGTAAGTTGAAACACAACATTTCGGCCGGTGTATCTTCCGGCCTTCCTCAGGTGTCCCTTGTCTATCAAAGTATCGTCATCATTATGTCGTGCCGCCTGCACGGATACCCCTGACCTTCTCTCGCCACTTCTCCCTATCCTTCATCGCCTCTGGCAGGTCTTCAGGGCTACATCCCGTATCCTCAAAGACCTGCAGTATGTAGGTTCGAGCAGTTCGTCCTGCTTTTGAACGGCCATATGTGGGGGTCCATAGGAGTACATCACTTATGACCTCGTCCCTGCTTCTCCAGCAATGTCCTGCATGTCTAATTCGTCTAACTTTGATAGTTTTCGTGATGGGAGGTTGGTGGCCGTATAGTTGGTGCTTTGTGGGGTGTTGCCGCCAGGACTTGTTTAGTATTGCTCGCAGCATTCTTATGTAATTGCCGTCTAGCTTTTTCTCCAGCCGTTTTGTTAGCGTCCAAGTAGTGCATCGATACGATAGCAGTATCGATACGACCGCTGCTTTGAAGAAACTGCGTTTCATCTTATCGGTCAGATCTGACTTCCATAAGATCGATAGCTATCCATGCCTTCTTTAGCCGTGTGTCGATGTCTTTTTCGGTTGATGAGACACTGCTTCCTAGGTAGGTGAACTTGTCTACCAGTTTCAGAGAGCTTCCGTCTAGTGTGGAAATGTCGCCTGTTTGATTAAAGCACATGTATTCTTTTTTGTGTGCATTGAAATGGAGGCCAATGCCTGCGGCGGCTTGGATTCAACCAGGGAAATCCTTTCTAAAGGTTGACTGATCAAACAAGGCTTTATTTCCAAACAAGTACATATATACAACATACAATTTTGTGGGGAGAATGAAGCCTCAATGGTTTTTGTGGAAGAGTGGGACGAGAGCATTCCTTCTTGAACTTATGGTCCCTAAGGGGCCCTAGCTAACCACATTCGCTGACCCATGTACATGATACAATGTTGGCATCCATTCATCGACAAGCAAGCGACATTCACCAAAATACCACATTCACTCAATGGGAACCTACTTGAAACCTGAATGAATAGAATGTTCTATTTATAATGAAAATGGTAACAAAGGGTATGAGAGAAAAAAATTTAATTGGAAGAAAAGGAAAAACATTCCGTTTGGTTGCCCTCCCGTCTAAGACGTGGCGTTCAAGAACTATGAAGATCTTATTCAAATAATGACGTCATTGTTTTTCCCGCCCATCAGTCCGAGATTTATCGCTAGATGAATTCGGAACATAAAATCTAATGGCATCGGTTATTTTTTATATTTTTTTAAGATAATTCACTTTAAAATCAATTTGATTGAGCCTTTTCCAATTATTGGTTGCCAGGTGGTGTTCATTTCTCAGAGGTCAACATAATTCAACATATGCTTCTTTGTTAGTACTTACCAAGCAAGAATCCAATGTAAGTTTAAAGAACTACCAAAAAACCCAATTAGTAATGTTTAATTACATGTAAATGATTACTTTAGTTAGACAAATAATTCGCTATTTTTTCTTTTGAAGTTTGGAAATTTAGATTATGTATGATTAGTTACGATATTGTGTCTTTGGGGTTATTATTAGTGACTCAGTTTGCCCATGAAGAATTTATTTTTACGTTACTATCTCCAAGGTTACAAGAATATGCTTGCCAAATCTGGTAGTTCAACAAAAAAACATTTCGGCGATCTACGAAAAATATTTTCAATTATCAATGTAATAATCACATATATATATATATATATATATATATATATATATATATTGTGCGTGTATGTGTAACTCACATTATTTGCTTTGTACAACTCCAACTTAAATAGTCTATTAATTGACTGAATTTTTGAGGCGAAACTTTGATTTTCCTCGTTCAGGATTTTTAAACTATCGTCTTCATTTTTATTATCATATTCACAACGTTTCGGTCGATATGTCCTCTGGCCTTTTTCAGGTGTTTGTCGAAATCGTGGGCCCTCAGGGAACTTTGAACCACGTCCTTTATTTCATGCCCAGGGTTCTCTTGTTCTGATTACATTAACCATAACCGGGTACAAGTGCTTAGTATTCCTGTATTGTTACTCGCCTGCAGCCTCCAGATGACTGTCTCTTAAGAAGTTTAGGGAACCAAAACCTATAACCGTTACGCCATGTGTCCTGCTGGACAATTCAGAGTAAATTTTTGAGACTTATAAACTTAATGTTCTCACATCACTATGATTAAGTAAGTTGGCGACCGTAGTCGAGGGTGACCCGAAGGCTCCCTTTTCGATAGCTACTACAGCAAGGTGTAGAGTAGAGCGCTACCCATTTCCCTGGAGTTCTTGATCCTTACTTTTATAGTGCTGAGTGTTAAGCAAGGTAACATCAAGTACCATTTTTTGAGTCTTTGGTACGAATCGACCTGGAATTGAACCCAGGTCTCCTGGGCTATTGGTGAACACTTATTTACCTGATCTCATATTCCATTTTTTTTTTTAAATCTAACCTTCTTTATTTTGGTTCCCATATTGTATTCATCTCTATAATTGGTCTACTCAACATTGGCTGTTCAAACCAGCATGTTTTTTCTTGTTTCATAGGATTCGTTTTAAAATGTATTACTAACTATTTCAAAATACATGAACTTCGTCATTGCTTGATACTTTTCACCATTGTATCGATAGGACTTGTGTGGGGGTCACTTACAGTACTCCATTATCTAAATTTTAACCTGAAAACTTTCCCCCTTAAAATGTTCGATTGATGTGATCAGTGAAGAAGCGTTGGTTTGTATGTATTCAAAAAGAAGGTAATAAATTTTTGTTGTATGAAATAGATACCCCTTCTTTTTCTTTCTTTTTTTTCCATCATTATTTTTTTGACGATCCTATGCATTTTCTTATACTGATGAGTGTGTATCTTCGTAGTATTGTTTATAAATTAGTACATCCTAGCCATTGTTTTGACATTAACTTTCTTTAGCTGGAAGATGTCAGAATTTTCTGATTTCTAGGGGAGCATTATCCAATTAACACGAAAATTGTTAGTTGTTATTTATTAGCAAATTCTTCTGCAGTGGAATTCTGTGACCAAAACTATGATGAAATAGGAATTCAAAAATAGACACAACCCTTATGTATAATTTCAGTTTTGGTTGCACTTCTTTAATGTTGGACAGTTTGGTAATATATACTGACAAAAAATACTTAATTTCATTGTATAATAAATCGGCTAAAAAATTAAATCACTGTGTCTTTCATTTAAAATTTTATAATTTTTAGGTGTATATTTATTTTTAGGAAATACTGTTTGAATTATATATAATATTGGGTTTCCTCTGAAGATTTTATCTTTTCATATGCATGAAAAGTTTAGTTATAAAACTGACAAAAGAAATTTCAAGTTTTATCCTGCTCTACCTGAGCACTTTCTTGATTTTAGAAAACTCTCTTTTTATAGTCAAATTTTCATTCGGCCAATGCATATATATATATATGTGTGTGTGTGTGTGTGTGAAGTACTACAAAAAATTCATGGCGTTTAAAATTGTGTAAAAACTTGATGTAGTACAGTTTTGCCACTAACCTTTACGGGAATTTCTGTTACTTTTTAAGTTTGCTTAAGTAATCTCAGTCAATACTTGAACTCGGCATGTCGATTCCGTCTTCCCTGCTAAAGACCTTTTACGCTTTTGCTTACTCATACAAAACACACACACACACACACACACACACACACACACACACACACACACACACATATATATATATATATATATATATATATATATATATATATATATATATATTAGCATGTTTGATTAAATAATGAAGTCACGTTTTGTCTATATAATTTCATTAAGATCCTTTCAAGTTTCCTGGCAAGAGTTTTAGTTTTAGGTGGAATTAGTAGATGAATTTACCGAAATAGTCCCGAGCGCTTTCGGACCTTTCATATACCATCATCAAGGGTTTTTTGTAAGTGTAAAATTATTGTTTTTTTTTATTTTTCTTATTTTTTATTTTTTTGTCTTTTTTATTACATTGCAAAACTTACGTAAACGTATACTTGGATTAAACTGAGATGATGACATCAGTCGAATTTAATACAGAATGCTATCAATGAAAATAGAATATTATCAAGAGAAATAGAATATTTTAAAAAAAAAGGACTAAAGGCATTTCAAAAGATTTTTGCAATTTTCAAAGTTGATGCGATGAATTCAAGTTTTTTTAATATGTAGAGCTTCTAGGATTTGCAGTCCTGGCTAATTAATTTCGTGTGCTTTTATAGTGATGTTTTCAACGAGGGAGACTGTGTCTCCAACGAAAATGATAAGTACGTTGGTTTTACTACTAAGACTCTTTCAAGACACCTTACTATGCATCTTAATGGTTCTAATTCCATTGGCTTACCTTTTAAAACCAATTCTCTTCTCAAATCCAAACTTAGAAAAATTCAACTTGAAAACACCACTATCATAGCGCACGAAATTTATAAGCAATAAGACACGTAGGACGCTTGAAGATGGAATCGCCCCCCCCCAACTTTACTTTAGACTTAGTATCTTACCGCCCAGCCAAAAGACGACTTATATGAACTTGGGAATTATAAGGCATTATGTAGTAGCTTTCGTTTGTTTACATTTTGCCTTACCGGTTACCAAAGAAGCTGTTTGCATTATGCGAGTGGCAGCCGTTAATTCCTTCACCACAGTATCCAACTCCCGGGGGCGGGGAACGTATATATTGTCATCCACATATATATAATCAGCAAGTGCCAGTTTATATAGAACCTCAAATGAATACAAATGCACCAAAAGACGTTCTCTAGTATCTAGGACTGCAGCATTCTGTATTTCCATCCGTGTTTTTAATGTCCATATATCCTGCGAGATGCCGTCATGACCGATGAAGAGATATTGTCATAGTTTTATTGAGCCAGCCGCCCAACCATTTCCTCTTCTGTTACCAGAGAAACCTAATGCCACACCCAGTTCTCGAAGATCTTTAAGAAATGGCATCCTTTACTCTTTCTTTTTCTTTTCTTTTTAAATTCCTTCATTCCTCTCTGTTCTGGGTTCATCTCGTTCGTATTTGTGGCATCTATTATAGAAAAGTCATTTGTATTCTTTTCTCTCAATCTGGCTGTCTATTGGCATTATAATAGAGAACCTGCTGAGATAGTTTACACTAGCAGACATTGCTAAACGGTCGAATAAAGACTGGAGATCACAGCTTCTGAGGCTCAAGTCCACTTTGTAATTTATTTTATAATAACAATAATAATTTCTATTCATCATAAATATGACTCAGTAGTAAATGAAAATACGTGACGTTCCCCACCCCCCAAAAATTTACTTATCGAATTTGTTTATAACTATACCAATAAAGCAATGTGAAATTATTACCAGGGTAGAGTGTTCGCCAAAGATCCGAGAGACTTGGGTTCAATCCCAGGTCACGTCATACCAAAGACTTTAAAAATGTTACTTGATACCTCCTTGCTTTACACTCAGCAATATAAGGTATGTATCGAGGGTAAAGTGGAGCAATTAAGGGAAAGGAGTTACACCCTCCCCTACACCTCGGTGTAGAAGCTATTGAAAAGGGAGCCTTTGGGTCTCCCTCGATTACGGTCGCCAACTTTAATTTTTACTACTATAATACTTTCCATATTAGTTACAAACAAGATTGGTACACGATCAGCGAGTGCATGAATGCCCTCCTCGAAAAATATAGCGTCAAGAATCATATACCTCTGTAAAAACTGCATCATTTCCTGGAGTGATGTTTTCGGGATTGAAGCATCTTCATCAGAAGGAACAAGTTTGCTGATGATACACTTCTTTCTGGTTGACTGTGTGTAAAGTGGCATTGTCGTGTATTCGGATGCCATTTTTTTTTCTTAAACGATTTGGGCTCTTTCAGTTACAGGAAATTCAGTAGCAGCACATCTTTTTGATCTTGGAATACGATTCTCATCAAATCCTATTCCGACAATTGAACTTAGAATTCATTGAGTGTGAAGGGACATTTGTGTCGGTGATTGGTGGATACTTTCATTTCATATATTTAATCTTTGTCTACGTGATAACATGTTCTTAACAGGTCTCACCATCTGTGATCATGTGATCCAGAATATCCCTACCCACACTCTTATGTCGTTACAAATGCTGAAAAAATATCCATATGTTAAAATTTACTTTGGATGATTTCATGGATTATCGACATTTGGTTAGAAAGCTTCAATTATATAGATTTTGGTCATAGATGTTAACTAATGATACTCAATTTCATTCTATTGAGTGTCCGTTATCGTCGTAAAAAATAAGATCGGTGAACAAAGTTGAAACCCTGGACAAGGCTATTTCAATTTGCACGAATGACCTTTGGGAATGGTAGGGATATATCTGTTCTCCCTTTCAGCTCTGGATAAATAGTTGGATAGACTAGATTCTTTAGCTTTGATAAAGGCAACGATAACAATTACACCACGGGTACCTCTCATGGGGGTGCCCGTGGTGTAATTGTTATCGTCGTAGGAAATGAACACGGCGACACGAGTTCAAATCCTGGACGAGACTGATTGCATTTCACATAGCACTAATATCCTTGGGAAAGGTATGAATCTAAATATTCTCCCTCCAGCTATGGGTAAATAGTAGGGCAGACTAGGTTCTTCAGCCTTGGTTAGGCAACTAGTCTAGGAGAAGGAAAACTCTGAATTCAAACCTGTTAAACTCCGCTTAAAAAAAAAATTGACTATTACCCCATTTAAAATCTAACCTTACGTCACATCCTGCCCGTAACGCAGGGGTTGGGTAATTTCTCTCTCTCTCTCTCTCTCTCTCTCTCTCTCTCTCTCTGCTAGACATATGGTCATGGCTATATCACAAAGTTTGAGTCGCTTCTTAATTTAATCAAAATCTTAACACATGAAATATAGTTTTCTAATATAGACAATCATGGTCGTTATGTATGAGGCTCATTGAGTCCTCGACATTCAACATTATTTGTTTGCAATTTAAAGCAACAATGGCGCAGTCAACAGATGTTGTATAACACAACTACTCCTCTGCTGAGGAGTAAGACCCCCTAACTCCAGTGAATATCCTTAGTTTGATAGTAAACTGCCTTTGATGGTGAGGTTCCAGGCCTGAATCCTTGGGAAATGTGGAGTACCCCTTCGTTGCCATTACTCCCAGATCCACTCTGGTGCGTCGTGGTAGTACCTATTAGTCCCATTTATGGGCCAAATTCAACTATTAAATCTTTTGCTATATTTAAAAGCATCTAACTCAGTACAAACAAATGATTCATGTTCAATTGAATAATTAGTATTATATAGCAGTGCTTGAAATCATTTAACTGTATGCAAACAATAAATTGCAATACTTGGAATCACTTAACTGTGTGCAAATACAGGAGCTCAGGCTTGTAACAATTTTGTCTACAAAGTATTCACTAAGAAATTATACATATATAGTTTGTTGGTGAGTTGGCTGACCATAGTCGAGAGAAACCCAAAAGATTCCTTTTCAATAGTTACTACATCGAGGTGTATGGAAAGGCGTTACTCTTTTCCGCGGATTACTCCACTTATCCTTGATCCGAACCTTATAATGCTGAGTGTTAAGCAAGGAGGCACCAAGTTCAATTTTCTTAAATCTTTTGTATGACCCGTTCTCCGGGGCCATTAGCAAACACTCTATCGTATATAAAAACAAGATTAGGCTTTAGATAATCCACATGGTTCGAAATGCCATACAGTTAGAATTTCACAGAGAATTTCAGTTTGATGTTTTCCCTTGGTATGGAAAAATCTTATTACTCTCAACGGCTCTCTGTTTGCTCATTGTTTTATAGTGGCAGTTATTTTGTTGCGAAGAGTCACGTCTTCCACGTTCTCAGATCTCCCCCTCCCTTGAATATCCCGATGACTGCACTTGCGCAATCCTGTATTTTGAAAAAAAAAAATACTGATCAAGTTTCTAACACCGGCTTCTTAATATTTGTTTTTTCAAACTGACTTGGTACCGACTCGTCTATACTACTGACAACAGTTCGTAACTTAACAGTCATTATCATAGGAAATGGACAGGCGACCAGTGTTTAAATCCTGGACGAGGTAGTGTTTCAAATAACAGTAATACTTGTGGGAGAGGATATAAATCAAACTATTCTTCTTGCAGTTATGAATAAAGCGTAGATTCGATTGTGCTCTTTAACCTTGGTATGGCAACCACTTTAGGAGAATGAAAAACTCTGAATTCAAACCTATTGTAGTCTGATTTTTTTACGTTCACCGGATGGAGACACAGAATACTTCGACATTGTAGCAGGAGTACTGCAATGAGATACATTAGCCCCTTACCTCTTTATCATCTGTCTAGACTACGTGCTTAGAACATCGACTGGTAAAATCAAAGAAAACGGCTTCGAGCTGACAAAGAAAAGAAGCTGAAGGTACCCCGCAAAAACAATTACCGACGTCGACTACATAGCGATTCTGGCAAATACACCCAATCAAGCCCAAACACTACTGCATAGTTTGGAACAAGCCGCTGCAGGTAATGGCCTCCATGTAAATGCACAAAAAACTAAATACATGTGCTATAATCAAACAGGCGACATTTCCACACTAAACGGAAGCTCTCTGAAACTCTTAGATAAGTTCGCCTACCTAGGAAGCAGTGTCTTATCAACCGAAAAAGATATCGACACGCTGCTAACGAAGGCATGGACAGCTATCGATAAGCTATCGATCAAATGGAAGCCAGATCTGACCGATAAAATGAAACGCAGTTTCTTCTAGGCAGCAGTCGTATCGATACTGCTATATGGATGCACTACTTGGACAAAACGGATGGAGAAAAAGCTAGACGGCAATTACACAAGAATGCTGCGAGCAATATTGAACAAGTCCTGGAGGCAACACTCCACAAAGCACCAACTATACGGCCACCTACCTCCCATCACGAAAGCTATCCAAGTTAGACGAACCAGCCATGCAGAACACTGCTGGAGAAGCAGGGACGAGCTCATAAGTGATGTACTCCTATGGACCCCCACATATGGCCGAGCAAAAGCAGGACGACCAGCTCGAACCTACATACATACAGCAGCTCTTTGAAGATACGGGATGTAGCCCTGAAGACCTGGCAGAGGCGATGAACGATAAGGAGCAGTGGCGAGGGATATCCGTGCTGGCGGCATGACATGATGATGATGATGTATTCTGCTTAGAACGTGACCTTGTGTGTCATCCTGCTCGTAAAGGTGGGGTTGGCTAAATAGATATGCTGCTGTAGATATTTAGATATGACCAGGTTATATTTTACTCAGCTGTGCTCGCCTCTTCGTCTAAAGTTTAAATTTGAAAATTAAAAAAATTAAACTTCTTTCTTGATTTTTAACACACACACACACACACACACACACACACACACACACACACACACACACATTTCTCTTATGGATATTAATAGTTTAATCTGTTATTGAATCCCAATGTACAAACTATTATTTTGCTGTAAAGTTGCGTACTCATTCGCACAATATTGAGGCTGTTAAAAGAAGTATTGCATACACCCTGTTTATTTTTATTTGCAGCTTCTTCCATGTTTTAATTCCGATTTAATAATGCCTATCTGTATCCTACTTTTCAGACGTCTCCTGTCATAAAAAATAACTTCATCTCAAGTTAAATTTATCACTTTCGCTCAAAGGTACATGAATGAAGCGATAATTCTTAATCTAAGTGAAGTCTTGTATTTCGGCTGTTTTAACTACTTGTCAAAGAAGGGCTTTATTTGTCTCTGCCTCCCACCAGACAAGACTTGACACAAGGTCAATGACCTGAAGGTCGATTATAGTGGAGATTAGGAGAGGGGAAGTTCGGGAACAAGCCGAGGCTTGAACCTTGCTAGACTTTGCTGGTCATCGGCTCACTTAGTGCAACGTGGGCCTTATGAGCCTAGCTGTATATGGACCCAAATCTGGGTCCAGGCACAGATGCCTGATTATAGCTTAAACTGGACAACGAGGTTCAGTGCTATACTTGCTTGTCAATGGATGTTGCGTACCCACCCAGCAAAAAGGCCGAGGGGCAGACATGGGTACTGACTGTCAATCAATGAAGTAGGACGGATGTTGTGTCAAACCTTATATTAGAGTTAGCACCATGGCAAAATAAATCCTTGTGAATTATTATTGCAGAAAAAACTCTCAAGTAATGTTAATCTGTCAGTGGAGCTTAGAATACAAATCTCCTACTGAGGGGTAAATAACCCCACCCTAAAAAGGGTATCACTTAAAGGGGTGTCGTGGAAAGGACTGCATCTGTTGGTGAGATTCTAAGTAGTATGGAGTACCTCATAGATAGGAATACTTGATATCGTATACGCATGCGCAAAAATATTTTAACAACTACACAAAAATGTAAATATAAGCGTGCAACGTACAGAGTTCCCTAACTTCTGGACATCAAATAACCCCAGACGAGTTGACATGACATTAAAATCAATCAGCCACCACTTATGCGTAGCGAAATATGTCTTCCAATTTGCTAAAATTCTCATATATTTAAGCAATACATTCTTTGTATTAATGGCCATATAGTGTCATACCAATAAATGCGTTATACTCAATAATGATCGTAAAATATTTCTAAAAATCAAAGAAAATGAAAAGCAAAAAATTTTAATTTATACAAAATCAGAACAGAATTAAGATAAGAAGTTATTATTGCATTATTTTTCCTCGTTTTTTTTTTTTTTTTAAAGATGAAATCATGGAAATATTGATAATATAACTCTAGATATAAATTTTTTTTTCACTTTTTTCGAGGGGAGAGGGAATTTCAGAAATGATATACGAGTACCCATATATTGTTTTGCAATCTTACGAATATCTGAACATTTCTTTTTCATAATTTCTTGAACAAATGTAATTATCTTTGTTTTTTAGCACAAAGTTTCAATGGATACATTTTTTATCTTCAGAAGTATATAATGTCGATCGATCTTTAGAAGTTGCTTCGTAGCCATTTTTTTTTTCTCAACAACTTAAATACTTTGTTGGGAACTAATTCAGTTATGCTGTCCTCATTGCTGAGATCAGAATGAAAAAGAACAAATTGTTTTTAAAGACCGGAAGATAGAACATACACCTGACTAACCTACGACTTAACTAACACATGGCCCTGTCGGTTGGAGTTGTAGAATGCACCGACTGCATCTCTGCAAAGGCGTAAGACCCAAACCCAATGAGTGTTCTGGAATTCACACTAAACCATCTTATTGTGAGTCGCCACGAGTGGAGCTTAAAGGGAATGTGGAGCATCTTTTCCTTGCCATTACTCCCACTACCTGTATGGGTCAAAAAGAACTTTGCCCACTCAGCTGGGGCTGTAGAATACACCGACTGCTTCTCTGCAGAGGCGTAAGACCCCCCTAACGAGTGTCCTGATATGACAATAAACAATCTGATGGTGAGGTTCCAGCAATGCTGGAGCTTTGGGGAATGCGGAGTACCCCTTTATTGCCATTGCTTCCAGGTCCACTCTGGCCCGGAGTGGTAGCACCTGATAGGGCCCTATCTATGGGTTAATTAGAACTAACAGCATACTTATGCTAAATTGAATTGTTTGATTAAACTGAATAGCTTGAAATAGAAATGTATTTGACTATTAAACCGTACTTACATTTAAACTGCGTGCTTATGCTTAACTGAATTATAAAAATAGAACTGTTTTTCGACATTAAAACTGTATTTACACTTAACGGAATTGTTACATATAACTGCTTGAATAGTTTGAAATAGAAATGTTTTTGACAATTAAACTGTACTTATGCTAAACTGAATTGTTTGAAATAGAACAGATTATTTACATAAAAATGGATTTGGCGTTAAATAACCTACAAAAGTTGATATGTCATAAAACCCACCAAACCAAACCAAAAAGAACTGTTTGACATTTAACTTGTACGTAAACGAATGACTGATATTAAATTGAATTGTTAGAATTAGAACTGTTTGACATTAAACTGTTTGACCTTAAACTGTGTTCAAACAAAAGACTGATATTAAATTAAATTGTTCGTGATACATAGCAATACTTAGAAACATTTAACAGTACCTAAACGAACGAGTAATTTTGAATAGAATTATTTGCGTTGAATAGCCATACTTGAAAACCTTTCACTGAATGCAAAAATTAAATCATTTGGATCATTTGACTGTGAACAAATGAATAAATTATATCAGTGTTGAATATCAATATTTGGAATCACTTTGCGCAAACAAATGAATAATATCAAATAGAAGTATTAGTGTTAGAGAGCAATACTGGAACACATTTAACTATGTGAAAACAATAACAATACTTAATTGTGTGTAAACAGATTATTCTATTTTTTATAAATGTGATAACTTAAAAACTATTCCGTTACAAATCGTATTTGTATACCCGTTTAGTTGGGTGCAAACAAATGATCTCTAGCTCGTTTAAAAATGATACCTACAAATTCTTCGTTTACAAACCATTTATCAAATATATGCATAAACAGGATTTGGTATAAAATAACCAACAAGAACTGTAATGCCGTAAAAACCAAACCAACCAACTATAAGGTTTACGTTAAAACTAAAATAAAGATACTAGGAAAGAATGAAATATCCAACAGACTTAAATTAAGGCCTGTAATACGATTGATTTTTTCTTGGTGTCTCACGTGGTGTGATGGTTAGCGAGCTAAATTTGCAGTTCATTGTCAATGTTTGCTTCTCACTGAGCAAACTTGTGCCACATCTAAGCTAAGCTTAGTAAATATTCATTGTAGTCTGGACACCTCACGTGGTGTAATAGTTAGCAAGCTAGATTAGCTGACCGTGTTAGTGAGTTCGATCCTCGTTGGGTCCCCCATTCATCTGGCCTTGTGCCACGTCCAATTTAAGCTTAGTAAATATTTATTGTTGCCTGGTCACCTCACGTAATGTAATGGTTAGCAAGCTAGATTAGTTAACCGTGTTAGTGAGTTCGATTCTCGTTGGGTGCCCTATTCTTTTGGCCTTGTGTCATATCTAAGCTAAGTTTAGTAAGTGACAACTAATTCTTTCCCACAAAAGAGAGCACTGATTGACTTTGTCTTCTTCTGATTATTGTTACGTTGACCTCTGCAGCATCGGCATCACTATTTTTTCGTCTATCAACATTGGTACAAATAATTTGCAGAGATGATTGGATTCATGCCTTCCTAGAGTGCATTATCAGTGCCAAACAGATACCAGTACCCTTGACTAGAAGTTGAATACGGTTCAAAGAATCTCTGTTCCAGATCGCTGGCAAAGAGGCAATTGGCTCACACTTACACAATTAAAAATACACAGGAAAACATATAAAGAAATATTTTTGTACATTAATCCTCCCTCTGTCGGTCTATGTGTTTCTCTTACTCTCTCTTATTCTTTTCCACCTCTGACATTGATAAGACTGTTTAACTCTGAGTTTTTCAGTGCACGTCAAATTACATTATATTCAAAGTTACAGAAGAAGACCCGGTTAACGCGTGCACAGCCTAAATATTCTAACTCAGTTTTGACAACGCCTTACAATTCGCCATTTTCTTGATTTTAGTATAAAAAAAATATATATAGACCAATTCCATTTTGTTTTTTTAATTATATTTATTTTATCTTCAATTTAACAGAATTATTTTTTCAACCAATGTTATATATTTTGTATTATTTATTCTATTCTTGATAAATACTATTCAGGCCTGAAAAAAATATGGCAATTAATACTTTGGCATACGAATAATTCATTAGTTATATCATTAGAGCACTTCCCTCAAGGTCAGTTATTCAATACTTCATCTTTTAGTTGAAGCCCTAATTATTTACCCACCCAGTTGGCTGGGATTATAGAATAAACGCTCTGCAGAGACGTAAGACTCCCCCCCATTCACACACTTAGGAGTGTTCTGGGTGTCATTCAAGATCTGAGGGTGATACTCTAGTCCTGGATCTTTTAAGAATATGAAGTGCTCCTTCATTGCCATTACTTTCAGTTTCACCCTGACTTGGATCGGTAGTACATGTTAGGGTCCCATCTATGGGTCAAATAGAACTGTTTAATCTTTTACTAAGGATTATTATTATAAGTTATTTGAAACCAACTCTTGTATGCAGATTATTTATATTACATTAGAATGTTTGATAAAAATGATTACCACAGTTAAATAGCATGACTTGAAACCATTTAGCAGTGTGCAAACAAATAATCAATATGAAATAGAATTATTAGTATTTGATGGGAATCTTTGAAACTATTGGCTGTCTACAAGCAAATGAGTTGTAACAACTCGTTTAAAAATAGTTATCTACAAACTATTCGCTTACAGATCATATTTATGAACAGGATTTGGCATTAAATAACCCGCAATGGTTGTTAAGCCATAAAACCCAACCCACCAGATTATGTGTGTTTTATATATATATATATATATATATATATATAATATCAGTAATAAGCAGAGTGATGAGCAAATCAAACGATTGGCCAAAAGAATTAAAATACTGAAAAATGCCGATAAAGTAGAAATAAGAAAACCTAAAAAGAATTAACTCACTCCTTTCATATGCCTGTAAATAAAGGTTTCTCGTGCTTTTAACACCATCACCAGATAGGAAATGGACGAATTCATGACATTCGTTAACTTCCTTTGTAGTAATTGTTTTCACTAACACGTGCTTCCTGAATTAAATAGTAAGATATAAGTAATGAAATTCATTATCTATCAATCATATATATATATATATATATATATATATATATATATATATATATATATATATATATATATATATATGGTGGGTGATAATGTTTTTTGGCTGGTGGTAATTTGTTTTTAAGCTTTGAAAATAACATTTCATTTTCTTAATGGGGTTGATCATGTATATAAAATATTTTGCTTAGAGCGATACACGATGAATGAAGGTAGGAAAATTGTGTTGCTTCTGACCTCAAAGAGGATAAATTTCAGCAGTTGATATCCTCACTTTCACCTATATTCAAACTCTGACTTCCGGTATCCGTAGGAATTGGGTAAATTTTTAACCCTTCAGGCATGCCGATCGATACAGAATATAACGTATTTTCTTTTGAATTCGAGTTTTAATTACAAGGAACTAGCAAGAAGTCAATCGTAAAACAAAATTAAAATGAAGATATTTGTCTGTATTTAGGGCAAATTTTAGAAATTATTTTTGTTGTTGTTAATTGGTTGTTGTTGTTTTTTTGTTTTGTCTTTAAAGGACTTCCAATTATGGCAAGACTGAAATCATCGAAAGAAAAATTTAAACTCTACAATTTTAAATTCTAAGAATAATAGTTGATTAATCAATTTTAATGGCATTTCAGCCTGTCGGGACTTATTTCATGCCGAGATATTTGAGAACTATGTTCATTCGACGTCCATATTTACATCTTTTTATAAACTTCAAAAGTTTTTTTCAAATTTTAAACGGGTCTAATTGACTAATAGTGGACTTGGGAGTAATAGAAATACATGTGCACTCAACATTGCCCAGATTTCCATAGCTGAAGCTTCACCATCAGTTTGGTCATACCCAGTACATATCCTTTTTTTGGGTGGGGGGTCTTATCCCTCTGCAAGGGATTTGGTCAGTATTTTTTAGACCCTGAATTCTGGGCCTTCTAAAAATAACTATCCTGACAGAAGTAGGATTTGACTAAAATTAAATTACTACGAAACTGAATTTTCAAAAAGGCAAAAAATTAAAATCTTGCTTGCTCTGTGAGCAATGGAATACACCGACTACATCTCAGCAAAGGGGTAAGATCCCTGCCCCCAATGAGTGTCATGGACATAACACAAAACAATCTGATGGTGAGGTTCCAGTAATGCTGAAGCTTTGAGGAATATAGAGAACCCCTTTATTGGTATGACTCTCAGGTCCACTCTGACCTGGAGTAGTTGCACTTGATAGTGTTATATTCATGGGATAAAAAGAACTCTTCGAGATTTAAACGGTGTGCAAACAATTGATTGATGCTTAATTGAAATGTTCGTGATACATTGCAATACATGGAACCATTTGATTGAGTGCAAAAATGAATTGAATAGAATAATTAAAGTTAAATAGCAATATATGTAAGAACTTCACTGGGTGCAAACAAATGATTAATATTGAACAGAATTATAAGTGTAAGATAGCAATAACTGAAAACATTTAACGGTGTAGAAACAATAGCAATTCTAGGGTGCAAACAAATTAGTAACTCATAAAAAATGGAATTTACAAACCGCAAACCAGTTGCTAGCGTTAAATTGTCACTTTTATATAGCAACACTGGAAACCATTTAACTGTGTGCAAAAAAAAATGAGCTATTGTTCATATAAAAATGTTATCTACAAAATGTGCTTACTAGTCATATATACGTATTTAGTGCATACGTACAAACAGAATTTGACATTAAATAACCTACAAGGGTTGATATACCATAAAACCCAACCAACCAGCGAAAATTTAAATTTGACAAAATTATATTTGTTTACAGTTGTCTTTTACTTCGGACAGCTTCTTTTTTTTTTTTTTTTTTTTTTTTTTTTTTTTTTACATGGATTATAAAATCCTGTTTAAATGTTTAAGCATTTCAAGTGACAGCTGAAGTATCACTGACCTGCTATTATCACGGCGGTAAAATTATATTCTCACAGCATATTACTGTTTATATTAAATTTATCAAAGCGTTCGTGGTCTAATGGATATCACTCTGGGAAACGGACTCGGCGACCAGTGTTCAAATCCTGGACAAGATTGTTTGCATTTGACCTACCACTAATAAGTTATGAATCCAACAATTCTCCCTCTCGCTATGGGTAAATAGTAGGGCAGGCTGTGCTTTCTATACTTGGTATAGGTTTGTTTCGGTTTCTTTGTTTATTGGCATATCAACCTTTGTAGGTTGTTTAATGCCAAAGCCATTCTCCTAGAAGAACAGTAGCGGTACTATTTAACGCATAGCTTGGAGGATAAGAAGGTTCATACCTTTCCCAAAGGTATTTGCCCGAAAGTGAACGTAATAGCGTGACTGGAGTACAAACTCGCTTGCTACGATTCCGCAGTCCATTGCTTTAACCATTACACCACGAGGACACCCTCCTAAACTTGGTATAGCGATTGCTCTAGGAGAAGGAAAACTCTGATTTCAAAACAATTAAACTCCGCCTAAAATTTGACATTGGGTCACGTCCTGCTCATGCGGGGGTAGGATCAGTAAATACACTTTTAATTTTTCATTAATATAACTATAAAATGATTCCGGCCTTAGCGTGAGAAATGCTGATTTCACACCCTGACTACTTTAACACCATTATAAGAAATTGTTGATACTCTCTATAGTAGATACTCACTCAGTCGTTTTTAACAAGCATTGTCTGTTTTCATCAAGATTTCTCGGTTGCACCGAAATCCAGTTGTATTTCTCGACCGAAATAGTAGAAAATCATCACTAGAAGTGACGTAAACAAATTTAAAAGAAGCTACCCCAACCCAAGCAAAACCAATCTAAATTAACCACGCCCAAATAATGAACTCTCGACTTGTCAGCCATTTGTGCAAAGCCCACACACAGAGAAGTTATTTTTATGGAAAATAGATTTCCTTTACAATCAAAATAAATTTCTTGGTAATTCTTGATTTTCGAACACACAAATAGGAAGTTCAACTGATTTGCTTATTTAAATAAAATCTTTTAAGTATTTTTTTTTTCGAAAGCATTTTTCTTATTTGCCACTTACAAAAATTCTCTTTTTCTAATTCAATGAAAATTGATCTTGTTTGAAAATAAACACAACAGTATGAATATGTTAGGTGGGACATGAAGTAACATTGTCGCAATACCGTAGACAAATTCGTATGTATTTTCCCGACCCCTCCACCACGGACAGGAAGCGTCACTATCAAATTTTATGCGGAGAACAGCTGGTTTGAATTTAGAATATTCCTTCTCCTAGACTAGTTGCCATACTAAAGCTAAAGAGCCAACTTTCCGCAACAATAGTCAGTTCAGTCCTTCTAGGCATTCTATTACTGTAGCTCTTTACTAGTTGTGTTAATTTATCAGAGGTTTCTGTGATGGATGAGATAGTTGAGTCTGTTCCTCAAAAACTGATCTCCAGAGAGTAATACTCAAAATCGTTTAAAAATATCAACCTTAAAACCATGTCGTTTGTGAATAATTAGATTCCCTGTTACTTAGGCCTTGTGTCTGACTAAACTAAATAATAAACGCATCTGAACGTTCATGTTTGTTATTCTTATTTAACATTTTTTTTTGGAAGCGTATACAATATAGATTTTGACACTGAAAATGGGCGTATATACTCGAGTACTGGTCGACCTAAAAATGTACGTATTTACCCAACCCCTCCGTCACAAGCAGTATGCAATACAGGGTCAATTTTTAAACTAAATATTGTGACCTTAGTCGAGGGTGACCCGAAGGCTCCCTTTCCGATAGCTATTACACCAAGGTGTAGGGGAGGGAGCTACTCCTTTCCCGGGATTGCTCCACTTTAACCTTGATCCGTACCTTATAATGCCGAGTGTTAAGCAAGGAGGCATCAAGTACCATTTTTTAAGTCTTCGGTATGACTTGACCTAGGATTGAACCCAGGTCCCTCGGGCCATTGGCGAACACTCTAACCGCTTGGCCAATGTCCGGTAAACTAAATATAACAGGTTTGAATTCAGTTTTCCTCCTCTTAGACTGCTTTTCTTGACCAGTCTTCCCAGCAATTTATCAGTAACAAATGGGGAGAAGAGAGGGAATCATGTTTTTTCGAAAGCCATTAGCAGTAAGTGAAGAATGAACAGCATCGTCTAGGATTTGAACTCTGGTCACCGAGATATACATGTCAGGCTGAATCTTAAACATAATGTGAAGACCAAGGAGCAACTTTGGCTTCAGTAATCAATCCTAGAAAATATAAATCAGATTCATGACCATAAATCTATTAGATCGACTTATTTTCGAGTGTATACGGCTCATTGGTCTTGTGGGTAGAGTGTTCGCCAATGGTCCGGGAGACCTGGGTTCAATTACAGGTCGCGTCATACCAAAGACTTTAAAAATGGTACTTGATACCTCCTTGCTTAACACTCAGCAATATAAGGTGCGTATCAAGGGTAAAGTGGAGCAATCCAGAGAAAGGAGTAGCGCCCTACCCTACACCTCGGTGTAGTAGCTATTGAAAAGGGAGCCTTCTACTACGGTCGTCAACTTTACTTACTACGGTGATTAACTGGATTTTGTTAAGCCTTCATCATCATGTCGCACTGGTTGCACAGATTCCCTGATTTTCTTGTCACTTGTCTCTATCATCCATTGCTTCCGGTAGGTCTTCTAGACTACATCTTGTGTCCCTACAGGGCTGTTCTTTTTGTCGGTAAACACATGCGTGTAAAGGAATCCAATGGAGAACGTCACTTATGAGTTCGTCTCTACTTCTTCAGCAGTGTCCTGCATGTCTTGTTCGTCTGATTTGGATAGTTTTAGAGATGGGAGGTTGGTGGCCGTACAATTGCTGCTTCGAGGGATGTTGCTTCTAGGATTTGTTCAATATAGCTCGTAGCATACTTGTGCAATTCCCGCAAGTTTTTTCTCTATATGCTTAGTCAGCGTTCATGTGGTGCTTCCATAGAGTAGTATGGACAGGACCGCTACTTGGAAGGGGATGCATTTACCCCATATCTGTTTATAATCTGCCTAGACTGCGAACTTTGAATGTCGATTGATGTTAAGCCTTACAGCGCATCAATTTTTCAACAATTACATATAAAAACTTGATAAACACTGTGCTCTCAAAATGTGCCCGCGTTTAAAACATTTCCATTTTTATGTACCTTCACGAAACAAATCCTGACTCACAGGAAGCGAAAGGAGCTAGTGAGTGGAGGTCACCAAATACTTATCTATCTCCTGCTTCCTCTGAGGACATTTTTCCTCTGTTGACTCTACATTGGAATACAAGATGGAATCTTCTTTAATTGTCACACCTCATTAGCATATCTTGCGATACAAATGAAGATAAACCAATCAGTAGCAAGAATTATTGGTTTGCACGCAGCAAATTGTTTTGAGTGACGCGCATTTGATATACATCTCGTTCCGACCGTTACATGATATCAAACAGAACGAGTACAAATGGCTTATTAAAATCAGATCAGTCCTCGTTGCTAGCTTCCTTCAACTGAAAGACACACACACACACACACACACACACACACACACACACACACACACACACACACACACATATATATACTTTCAGCTGTTAGAATATCCTTTTATGGCACTCGGCTCCTACGAAGTTCAATCTGACATGACGTTGACAATATACTAAGGGAAGAGATGTTATGTGGTGGATATATATTACAGAATATTCCTATCTATCTATACACGTGTATATATCCAACACCTCCACAAGGGACAGCTTGTAACACAAGGTCAAATTTAGGCGGGGTACAGCTGATTTGAATAAAGAATTTTCCTTCTCCTCGACTTGTTGCCGAACAAAGGTAAAATTATTTTACCCTACTATTTAACCAGAACTGGGGATGAGAATAACAGATGAATTCTTGCTTTTCCCAAAGGTATTAGCGCGAAATGAAATGCAAACAACCTACTCCAGGATTTAATATGGTCACCGATTCCATTTGCTATATATATATATATATATATATATATATATATATATATAAGAAGTAAGCATGGGGCTGTAACTGAAGAAAAACATACTTTAAAAAATTCCTGTAAGCCAGTAGAGTTGGGACGGTTAATGATGGCTGACCGTAGTCAAGGATGACCAGAAGGCTCTCTTTTCAATAGGTACTACATCAAGGTGTAGAGTAGGACGCTATTCCTTTCTCTGGATTCCTCCACTTACCCTTGATTCGTACTTTATGTAGCTGTGTTAAGCAAGGAAGCATCAAGTACAATTTTTTGAGTCCTTGGTATGACATTGGCAATTGGCAAACACTCAAACCATTACGTAAATGGGTATAATGATAATATAGCTTTTGTGTTGAGAAAAAACCCGGATGAGATTTTATATATATATATATATATATATATATATATATATATATATATATATATATATATATAAACTATTGCATAAATTGATATCAGGGTGAAAAAAATCAACAAAAAAGAAAATTGTAAAAACATTGGTACTGACTGAAAATAATCAAACAATACCGCAATGTCTAACCAAAAGAAAAAACACTAAGTTGATAACGAAAAAGTACTCGGTATTTCAAGTTTGCTCTACTTAGTATATTGAGCACCTCTTTGTATCAGCTTAGAGGTTCTGGTATTGAATTATATATGTAGTGGTGTGTGTGTGTGTGTGTGTGTGTGTGTGTGTGTGTGTGTGTGTGTGTGTGCATGTCAGCACTGTCTTCCCTCCCTCTGGTTCGATGTATGTGTACCCACCAGTTCAGTTAAACATGGGAAACGATAGACTGCTTATACAGGTGATTTTTGTTTATAGTGATGGAAGCCAGTGTAGAACCAGCCAAACTTTTTTTTGCAGGGTGGGGGGAGCTGATAACAGAAAAATGATGCACCGATGTGACACAGATTCTCTCGATCAACAATCAACAAGTTTTGGATTTAGAGTGTTTTCGTCTCTTAAACCTTGAAGAGATGGATGCATAATTTTCCCTTTTGACATTAATAAGCACTGAAACGCTTACTGCCAAAATTAGAAATCAGTTCGTCTAGTTCCTTTCCAAGACTCTGCAACTCCCCAACCCACTCGTGTGTGTGTATGTGTGTGTGATTTATGAGACAGAGGAAGAAACACAAATACAGACTAATCTTTAGACTGGCAAAAGGCCAAAGTTTGAAAGCTGTTACGGCAATTTTCTAAGTAGAGTGAGTCTGAATAGTTTTAAAACTTTGACATTGAAAATTGGACACCGATCACACTCCTGCCAACCACTTCAGTTACTTAGTAATTCATTCATTTTATGTGTGGTGTTATATATAATATATATATATATAATCTGTGCATCAAATTTAAATCCGGGACGGATATAAATTTGATGCTTGTAGTTTTTCAAAACTGAGACCACCCTGAAGCTAAGTACTAATGTCAAGGAACATAAGATGCATATCCATATATATGTGATATATATATATATATATATATATATATATATATATATATATATATATATATACTTATTGGGGTAGGGTAGTTAGTTTTTCTGAAATATACGCATGCCCTATATATCCAATGACATGAACTTTGAATTCATGCATGGTAAGAATCGACTTATTTGCAAGGTGCAAGATTAACTTAAGCTAATTAAGTATTCGATAGATATTCACACACACACACACACACACATACATATATATATATATATATATATATATATATATATATATATATACACTCATGATGGACTTTCTTGTCTACCACGACGTAATGGCTCAGTTAAATTGCATTGGTGAGGCTCCAGTTCTGAGGAGTGTTGAGTACCCCTTCATTGCCATGACTCCCAGGTCCCTCTGATTCGGACTGGTTGTAGCTGTTAGTCACATATAGGGGTCTTATTGATCTGTTTGAACATTATTGGTATTAGATAAGACTACTTGAAGCTCTGTTTAAGAAATATTACTAGTTAACGTGAAACTATATTTGTACGAACACACTATTACTATTAAATTGAAATATCTACTTAAAACTATCTACTTATTAAACCGGTCCATTGGTCAATTGGGTAGAGTGTTCGCCAATTGTCTGGGAGACCGGAGTTCAATCCTAGGTCGAGTAATACCAAAGACAAAAAATAGTATTTGATATTGCCTTCCTTAATACTTGGCATTATAATGTAAGGATAAAGAATAAAGTTGAGCAATCCAGGGAAACGAGTAGTGCCCTCCCCTACATCTCAGTGTAGTAGCCAATGAAAAGAAAGCCTTCGGTTCGCCTCGACTATGGTCGCCAACTTTACTTTTACTAATGTACTAATTAGTAATTGATAGGAATACTTGATATCATGTGACTGTGCAGCAAAAATACCCTTAAATACTTGACTATAAGTGTACAACAGACGCAACTTCTTAACACCGAGGCATAAAATAACCCTGGACGGGTTGACATACCATTAAAATCGATCAAACCAACTGAAGTTAAGAAGATTGTGCTGCATCAGACTTTTCAGCGTGAAATTGTTTTTCCTAGTTAGAATTAGAATTTTTATTTTTTTCTAAACCTGGTTCGCCAGTGAGGAATATACGACTCTCACAAAATCGACAAGTCCTTATCTCTCTAATTATGAATATATATTTTCTTATATACATAATGACAAGCCCACACACACACACATACATACATACATACATGCGCACACACACACACACACACACACACACATACATATATATATATATATATATATATATATATGAGAGAGAGAAATTCTGCGCTAATCAGGAGAAGGTATAAAAAATATTTATATATAACTAGGAACTCAGTATGTAACACGCCTGGCCGGTTCGAGCTGTTTCAAAAATAAACACCTAAGATAGAAAAAGAAATTAAAAAAAAAGCGTTGATCACCTTTTGCCAAAGAAGCCAATGATTGGTGGCCGGGACAGCAACGGTCAATTCATGGTGGGATAGATATTTGTCCAAGATCAAATTTTCAGCTCAAGCGAATAAAAGATGAAAGCTGAAAGCGACCGGATGACCTAAGCAAATATTTTTCCGAAAGAACTGGACAGCTGACCATGTATTTTGAGACGGAGTTAATGTTCCGTGAAATATATACACGTGTTTCCCTTCTGAGAGTTTTTTTTCTTTCCCAGTCTCTATCTAAGTCTCTCTCTACGTTACTCAAAGCAATGTCGGCTTTTGTGTTTATATCTGGGTCTAAATGGAGGATATATGTCGGAATAAAAAGAAGGAGTGATGAGACAAACAGAGAGAGGCCTGGAAAAGTGTTAGGGACAGCAAAAAGAGTAATTTTTTTTCTTCTTTTTCAAGTTTGGGGACGGAGGTAAAGAGATTAGGGGGAGAAATAAGAAAAAATGTTGAGGGGGAAAAATACATGCCTGCAAGAGACGAAATAATCGTTGTTGGAAAGGATTTTTTTTTGTTGCTGTATTAAAAGCTTATAAGAACTAACGTCAGAGGAAAATACGAAGAAAAAAAAAACGGCGCGGAGAAACAAAACAAGGGGAAAAAAATGACGGAAGTTTCTATTCTTTTATTTTTTTATTTTTATTTTTTTTTACAGAATCCTATGAAAAATGTGTGTCAAGAAGGAAAGAAATATATTTTTTTCAAAATGAAGGAAATCAAAATACAAATATTTTGATTAGGTGACTTAATTTATTTTTCTGCTTTTTTAGCCAATCAGATTTTAGACTTCAAAAATTGGAATAAAGAAATAGCGTTAGACAACACTCGTGTTCTATATGGCATCATTCATCGATGATGCTTTATGCCTAGTAATTCTTGATTTTCGAACACACAAATAGGAAGTTCTACTGATTTGCTTATTTAAATAAATATCTTTTTAAGTATTTTTTTTCGAAAGCAATTTTCTTATTTGCCACTTACAAAAATTCTCTTTTTCTAATTCAATGAAAATTGATCTTGTTTGAAAATAAACTCAACAGTATGAATATGTTAGGTGGGACATGAAGTAACATTATCGCAATACCGTAGACAAATTCGTATGTATTTTCCCGACCCCTCCACCACGCACAGGAAGCGCCACTATCAATTTTTAAGCGGAGAACAGCTGGTTTGAATTTAGAATATTCCTTCTCCTAGATCAGTTGCCATACTAAAGCTAAAGAGCCAACTTTCCACTACAATGGTCAGTTCGGTCCTTCTAGACATTCTATTACTGTAGCTCTTTACTAGTTGTGTTAATATATCAGGGGTTTCTGTGATGGATGATACTTGATGCGTTGAATCTTTTTCTGAGGGGGATACTTGTTAAGTTGCCGTCGGGAATGAAATGGATAAAAGAATTTCGACTAACAAGAAATAACAGAAATACTAGAAACAAATAACAGTGACTTTTATTTATTTATTAATTATTTTTTGTAGTATGTATTATGATGAAGAATTCTTATTTGAAATTATTTTATTGCTGAAGGCAAACATTCTGTGACCGTTCATTTGAGTGTATAGTTGCTTGTCGGTAAAGAGACGGAAATTACTAACTTGGATATTTTCTCTTTCTTTCTTTTTATGCTGTTTTTTTTTTTTTTTTTTTTTTTCCTTTAGGCTTCCGAATACCTTGAGGCCTAGAAGCTGAATTAGTTGTTTTTACTGATAGTGCTTTCTCTTCTTTCCCCTTCTTCTGACTCACTTCAAGCTATCGGTTCTTTTATATCATCATCATCATCATCATGTCGTGCCGCTAGCACGGATATCCCTGACCCTCTCTCGCCACTTCTCCCTATCGTTCATCGCTTCTGGCAGGTCTTCCGGGTGACATCCCGTATCCTCACATAGCTGCTGTATGTATATTCGGGCTGGTTGTCCTGCTTTTGCGTGGCCATATACGGGGGTCCATAGGAGCACATCACTGATCAGTTCGTCCTTGCTTCTCCAGCAGTGTCCTGCGTGTCTGGTTCGTCTAACTTGTATAGTTTTCGCGATGGGAGGCAGGTGGCCGTATAGTTGGTGCCTTGTGGGGTGTTGCCGCCAGGACTTGTTCAATATTGCTCGCAACATTCTTGTGTAATTGTCGTCTAGCTTCTTCATTCCTCTTATTCTAAGTTATGGCTGAAGTTAAATTTTGTTTTCTCTAAATTTGGTTAATTCCTATCGTTAAGGAGTCAGGAGATGCGTTCATTACCAGCAGAACTTTTGAATCGAGGTTTAGCATCGATTAGTCTGACTTAGGTCTATCTTTTAGAATATATTTTTTTTCTGATTGGACATTTTTAGTCACAAGTTTTTTTCATTATCTGTTTTAGGTTAAAACAATATTATTTGAGACCATTAAAAATCCTTGGCTCTGTAAACTTAAACTCAAAATTATAAAAAAAAGGATCAAACTTTGTTTAATGCTGCATTCATCTTTACTTAAACTTCACTTACCCTGTCGACTGGGGCTGTAGAAAATGCAGAGGGGTAAGATTCCCAAAATATTTGTCCTAGGTATGACATTAAACTACATCTAATAGTGAGGCTCCAATCCAGTAGCTCTGGGATGGGTGAAGTACATCCTCATTGTCATTACTCCATAGTCCCCTCTGATTCCGAATGGTATTAATCAAATAGAACTGTTCAATCATTTACTCAGAATTATCATTCATAATTTATTTGAAACCACACAGCTGAGTACAAATTATTTACATCACATAATACTTGATAAATACTAAATATCAAATTGCAAAACTTGAAGTCATTGAACAGTATGTAAACAAACGCGATCTAACAAATCGTTTAAAAGTAAATCTACCTACAAACAATTCTCTTACAAAACAAATGTAAATATTTAAAAAGGATTTGGTATTAAATAACCCAGAACGGTTGATATGCATAAAACATCAACTAACCAAACAAAATTAAATTTCTCCCATTATTCTACTCAGCCATCTTATTATTGGTATCACCCCATATTTCCATACCTAAAATATTACCGGGGCGTCCTGGTGGTGTAATGGTTAAAGCGATGGACTGCGGAATCGTAATAAGCGAGTTCATACTCCAGTCGCGCTATTACGTTCACTTTCGGGCAAATACCCGTGGAAAGATATTGAACCCCATAATCCTCTAATCTATGGGTTACATAGTTCCACAACTATTCTTCTAGGAGAACGGCTTCGGCATTAAATAACCTACAAAGGTTGATATGCCATTAAACAAAGAAACCAAACTAAAAATATTACCGTCGTGGTGTATCGAGAAATAACTCGGCCCAAAATATTATTTAAAGAGTTAATCCTTAAGGATACCAAAACTGTTATTATTAAAGTTATCATTTTAAGATCATCCGGTCCAGTCGGCTGGGACTTTTGAATACAACGACTGTATCTCTACAGAGGGTTAAAGCTCCTCCAACGAGTGTATTGGAGATGACATAAAACAATCTCATGGTGAGGCTCGAATAATGCTGGAGCTTTGGGGAATGCAGAGTACCCCTTTACAGCCATTCCTCCCAGGTTCCCTCTGGCTCGGATTGGTAGTACCTGATAGGGTCCTATCAATGGGTCGAATAGAATTATTTGACATTTAAACTGTGTCCAAACAAATGACTGATGTTAAATTGAATTATTAGAAATAGAACTGTTTGATCATTCAACTGTGTAAACAGATGACTGGTATTTAATGGAAGTGTTTGTGATAAAGATTAATATTTGAAACCATTTAACAAAGTGCAAAAGAATGAGCTTAGGCTAGTTTAAAAATACTATTAACATGATGCGTTTACTCATCATATATTTAATAGATATTTAGAAGTATTTGGCATCGTAAGTAAAAAGTAAAGTTAGCGACCGTAGTCGTGGGCGACCAGAAGGCTCCCTTTTCAATAGCTACTACACCGAGGTGTTGGGGAGGACGCAACTCCTTTCCCTTGATTGCTCCACTTTACCCTTGATACTTACCTTATATTGTTGAGTGTTAAGCAAAGAGGTATCAAGTACCATTTTTAAAGTCTTTGGTATGACGCGACCTGGGGTTGAACCCAGGTCTCTCGGACTGTTGGCGAACACTCTAGCCACTAGACCAATGAGCCGGTATTTGGCATAAAATAACCTAAAATGGTTGATAGGCCATTAAAACTAACCAAAGCAAATGAGATCATCTTCAGAATAATTTTCTCACGTTACTATTTTATGCTTTATTGTTGATCATCTGATCGGAATGGTTTCAAGTGTTTCTGGATATCAAATATCTTAAAGCGCGCAGACGGTGAGGCGGGGGGAGATGAAAATATTTAATTGATAAAATACTCTAACATAGATTAGTTTCTAATTTAATCTTAATTTCAATAAATTGTCCGCATTTGTAAACTAAGAATACAAAAATTGCTTCTGTTTTTAAGAGTTGTAAAAAGAAATTTTTGTGTTTATCCCTAAATGATCAGGAAACACAATTTACAAAATTTCACATGATTCAACAAAATCCTCATCAATTTTCTTCCATCTTTTTAGCGCTGTTGGGGTACTTGGAAATTATAGACTGCACCCCTTTCACAGGTGGTAAGACTCCATCAAAAAGTCGTCTCGTGAGACCAATCTGGTGGGGAGCTACAGTACTGGAGCTCTAAGGTGTGTGAACTACCTGTTCATCTCCATTACTCCCAGGTCTACTCTGATGGAACGGGTTAGGATTCTATCTATAAGTCAGATCTGTTTGAGAATTATTCTTATTTGATAGAAATATTTAATATGATATAAATGTGTTGAAACAAATAATTCTTGTGAAATAGAAATCATTATCATCATGTGGAGTGTTGCCGTCCACCTGCCTCCCATCACGAAAACTATCCAAGTTAGACGAACCAGACATGGCTGGTCACAGCTGGAGAAGCAGAGACGAGCTCATAAGTGATGTACTCCAATGGACCCCCACATATGGCCGGGCAAAAGCAGGACGACCAGCTCGAACAAACATCCAGCAGCTATGTGAGGATACGGGATGTGGCCCTGAAGACCTACCAGAGGCGATGAACGATAGGGAGAAGTAGCGAGAGAGGGTCAGGGATATCCGTGCCTGCGGCACGACATGATGATGATGATGATCATCATCATGTGCTGTTAGGACGGTTTCCCATGGCTCTCTCTCGCCATTCGTCTCAATCAATCATCGCTTCCGGCAGCTCTTGTAAGGCGAATGAACCCAACGAGAGGTCAACGGTGTGTTTCACCTAATACTGGGCGGAAGAACCCCACTGGTCAACTGTCCAGGTCAAATATTTCAGTTGGGAAATTACTGCTACTCATCTATAAGAGTGGCATCTATTGATAAGGTAAAAATACAGTCATGAAAAGATTACCATCAAGTTGGAATAGTTTATCGAAACCATAGAATTGTACATGAATTACTAGTATTAAATAGGAATACTTGAAACCATGTTATATAATTACGGAAGGTTTTTTTATATCAATTTTCGTTTTGTATATCTTATCTTTCGGTTTAGTTAGGCTGAGAACCTTTCGGCTTAGTGCATGGGTTAGTTAGGTGCACACATTGAGTGCAGGTGTTCACGCACGCACGGGGAGGATGTGACAATCACAAATGTCACAATAAAAACCCAAGATAGAAAATGGGACTGAGGATATGAATGACGTCATACCCGGAAGCGATAAGCTGAGGATTTTGGGGTTTGAAAAAAAAAAGCAGTTAGTTGAGATTCGACGCTAGAGGAAGGTAGACGATTTTTGATCTGGGTGAGGCCAGACCAGGGGTCAACGGGATGCCCGCGCGTTGGTTGAGTCTGTGAGTTGAGAGCTGACGATGTACGAACAGTCAGCATAGTAAGAAATTGTGTGTCTCTCTCCCCTCATGTTGGAAAACCTTAAACTCAAAAAGGTAAATAGAAGTTTCGTACCTGAACCAAAAGAGAGTCGTCAGTGTTTCGAGTGTTTTTCGGATTCACATATGCGTATGAATATTGTGAACGTTTTATGCATGTGAATATCTTGGTCCTATCTTGAATATATTACAACCATATAACTGCATGCAAATAGTTTTAATCGAAATTTTGGATTTAAATGGCGTATACAAGGTTGATAGGCTGTTAGACAACTAAACCCAGCCAATTTATCACTTTTACATTACCTCATTCACAAAAAAAAGCCCAAGTTAGAAGAAATGGCATGAACTACTTGTTTAAATTTGTTGTGACTATTAATTCGCTTAGATGCATAGTGATCGTCTTACGGTCAGGATTGGTTCTAACCGACCGGTTGTGATTCAATGCAATCGTAAGTCTCATTGCAAAACAGATTTCCTAGACTCTTTTTGTACTACCGTAAATTGCTTTGTATGTAGACCTTTAAGCCTGAAAAAATCTCTGGGGATAGTCTTTGTGGTGTAATGGCTAAAGTGCGGGATAACGAAATCGTAATAAGCGAGTTGGAACTCCAGTCGTTGTTAGATTCAATTTTGGAATAACACCCTAAGGAAAGGCATGAACCCTCTTATTCCACTGGCTATGGGGTAAATAGTATCACTACTATTCTTCTGCAGGGATAGTTTTGACATAAAATAACCAACGAGGGTTGATATACCATTAAACAAAGAAAGCAAACATGAAAAATGTCGACCAAACTTGGGGTCAACTTATACGACAGGGCAAAAAACTCTTTAACATGGAATGGTCTACTAGTGGCACGGCCAACGAGTAAATAAGACCCCGCATGTTTCATTAATTTCTTACAGGCCGATGTAATGCAAAGAAAAAAATAGTATTTTTTGTTTGCTTACAATCTTTTATCATTACATTTCCGAAGAAAACAACAAAAAAAAAAAGAAAAGTTTTTGCCTAAAAACAAAATAGGCCGTATAGGCGATTGAAAATCATAAAATCAAATGAACTCCCAGCCGTTTACAATTCGTGGATTTGTAAAAGACAGTTTAAATATACATTTTAATGTTGAAAGGAATTAAAATAACGTTGGATAAATTCTACCAAAATGATTAAATTATATTTTCTCGGTTTAATTTTAAAGTTAATTTGCTTTTTAGGTTAATTTCATATGCGGCCATGCATGGCTTATTTTTTTGTTTGTATTACATCGGCCCGTTGGAAATCAGCCTACTAATGTAAAATGAGGGGCTGTATTTACAAATTGGGTTGCTAGGTGTAAAGGTTTGGATTTTAGCCTTCCTATATAGGTGGATCTTTGGTTTAGTGGGAGACCTGGGTTCAATTACAGGTCGCGTCATACCAAAGACTTTAAAAATGGTACTTGATACCTCCTTGCTTAACACTCAGCAATATAAGGTACGTATCAAGAGTAAAGTAGAGCAATTCAAGGAAAGGTGTAGCGCCCTCCTGTACATATCGGTGTAGTAGCTATTGAAAAGGGAGCCCTCTGGTCGCCTTCGACTATGGTCGCCAATTTCACATTTAGGTGAACCACTCGTTTTGTAAAGATTTTTCGGGTTTAAAGTATCGATTTATACACCGTAATTCACGGCATTTTACAATATTTGTTTATTACTTTTTATTAGGTTATTTTATAATCGTTCGTGTCGCCTATTGCATGAGATTTTTTTTTATTTTCCTTTATCAAATTGAAATTTTTAGTTTTCCGTTGTGCCTTTTAGTTGTAAGCGTATGTCGTTGTAAGTCACAGAGAACCTAAGTTGATGACTGACTGTACAGTATCAGCATAATGCCCTTCCCTTATATAATCATATATTAAAAAATACGTTTTCTTTCAAACAAAGGATCATTTAGAGCGAAAACAACAATCTACAATTTATAATGACTTGCAATTATAAGCTAGGACGTAATTAAACCGCCAAAGTTACTTTCTATTGATCTTGAATTTCATTTTACAATTTAGCCCAATGGTTGCAACTGTGTCAAGCGAAGAAAAATCAACAGTAATTTAATTTTGCTGTTGGTAATATGTTGGAAACTATTGGTCTACTTGCTCCAAACGTAAGATTGCTTTTATAAGGGGGACTTTTGGGATAGCTGTTTAGAAAAGTACGGGGGTATTATCGTTAGAAATAGACACGGCGTCCCGTGTTCAAATTCTAGTCAAGATTGTTGGAATTTTAAATAGGACTAATAAGTAAGTAAAGTAAAGTTGGCGACCGTAGTCGAGGGTGACTCGGAGGCTCCCTTTTCGATAGCTACTACACCGAGGTGTAGGGGAGGGTGCTACTCCATTCCCTGGATTTCTCCACTTTACCCTTGATCCTTACCTTATAATGCTGAGTGTTAATCAAGGCGGCATCAAGTACCATTTTTTTTTTTTAGTCTTTGGTATGACTCTACTTCGGATTGAACCCCGGTTTACTGGGCCATTGGCGAACACTCTACTCATTAGGCTAGTGTGCATCAAAAGATTTTCCTTTCAGCTGGGGGTAAATTGTAGGACAGACGAGACTCTTAAGTCTTGGTTAAGCCACCGGATAATAATTAAAAAAAACTTTGAATTCAGACCTGTTAGACCCCGCTTAAAAATTTACTGGGTTTGGAGATGTATAAGTGATTACTTACTAAACTTGGATATAAGACGCTTTTATATTTTTATATTAGGATTTGTTCATTTTCGTGTTCATATAGGTTCAATGAAAAATGATCAGTACCTTTTTGATGTTATTACTCCCAAATCCTTCCAAACCCGGAGGGGTAGTACTTATATGCATTAAATAAATCAGTTCGAATATTTTATATCATAACAGTAAATTATTTGCATTTACAATAGATGTTTGAAGCAATAATGGCTTACAAAGATTTAATATCATTAGTTAAGAGTAACCATATATTTATGTATAAATTATTATTAGATCGTAATACTTGAAACTGCGTGGTGTCTTCAATAAGTTTCCCGGCATTTTTTTTGTACAGGCATTTAAACCTACTGTAGACTCTTGAAAATTCAGTATGTTATTGCTATACATCTTATAAGATGACTGACCAATTTTTAGGATTTCAGGTTCAAATGAACAGCTACAGTAGGAATTGGAATACACTCTATTAAATCCTGATTGTCACCGCTGGTGAATTTCAAAAATACAACCTGGACGTCAGGACACTTTAGAAGAACGACATGCAATAAAATTCTGTTTTAAACTTGGAAAAAATGCCACAGAAACGTATGGAATGCTTCAGACTGCTTTTCGACCATCTTGCATGAATTTAGCATCAGTTTTTGAGTGGCACAAGAGATTAAGGAAGGCAGGGAGTCTGTGAGGGATGATGAGAGATGTGGAAGGAGTTAGGAAGTCAGAACACCAGAGTTGATTGGCCAAAGGGTTAGGGTTACTATGTTGAGGTTTTAAGGGAAGAGATTCCTTGGGAAGAGGCCAGCACTCTTCAAATCGGGTCATTGGCATTTCCACCTGGACAATGCACCAGTCCAAAACTCCATCCTTGTCACAGACTATTTGACCAAGACGGGCATCAAGACATTTCCTCAGCTTCCCTATCGTCCAGACCTTGCTCCCTGTAACTTTTGCTTATTCCCTAAGCTCAGAGGCTGTCGTTATGAGACAATTGAGGAGACGAAAAAGGCTGTGACGAAGGTCATTAACACGCTCACACATGAGGACTTCCATGGAGCCTTCCAGAAGTTGTCGGAACGGTAAAACAAGAGTATTGCAGCCGGAGGAGATTACTTCGATGGGGACTAGAGTTTCATGAGTGTGCTATCAATAAAAGTGCCCATACGAAAAAAGTCAGGAAACTTATTTAATGATCCTCGTATATTCAATACTGTGCGAATGATTTCTATTACATGGGTATACTTGAGATCTTATACTCGTGAGGAAACAATTTATAGAAGAAAAAAATGTAGAATTGAAAAAGTGCAACGGGCCAAAGAAAATGTACTCAGGGTTGTAACTTAATATTTCTGGATTAAATAAATTTGAACGACCCCATTAATTTTAAGATATGCAATTTAATAATAGTTATTCTATCTAAGAATTATTCTTACAAAAAACAATTTTTGATACGACTGTATTGTTTCAAATAATCAATATTACTATTAATCCTTTGTAAATTATTGAAAACTGTTTTACTCATAAATTAGACCCTAACAGGAACTATGACTCCGAGTCAGAGTTGAACTGAGAGTAATGGCAATGAAAAGGTATCCCACATTCCCTAAACTTTTAGATTAAGCTTCAATATCAGATGCAGTTGAAAACGGTTCTAAGTATTGCTTTCTAACTATTAACTATACTTTATGTCCATATTTTGTGTGCACACACTTTAAATCGTTTCTACTATTGCTATCACAGCGCATTTGAGCTTCAGCAACCGCCTTCAAGCTCCTTTAAGATCGAATAAGTTAGGGTTCTTGTTTGTCTGGATCGTATTCTTCGAATTGCTCTTGTGACAATCATATAGATTCTACGGCTTAAAAAACCGATTCTTCAGAACGGACCTTTTGGATCGCCCGTCTTGCTAAGTAAGTGTTTCAAGTCACAGACTGTTCAACGATTAGAATACCAACCTCAGGCATTACGAGTGGCTAACCACGGCCAACAGATAGCTTCGTTAGGGGCTCTTACCTCTCTGCAGAGGTGCACTCGGTGTATTCTAGATCCTCAGTCGACAAGGAGCACGAAAAATATACGAAGGGGTAAATAAAATTGCCATGTCCGGAAAGATGATTTGTCCTAGGTGCCGCATATATCCGACCTTGTGCCCATGGTGTAATGGTTATCGTTGTAGTAAATGGACACGGTGACACAATTTCAAATCCTAGACCAGGCTAATTGCTTTTCACATAGCACGAATACCCTTGGGAAAGGTATGAATCAAATTATTCTCCCTCCAGCTATGGGTAAATAGTAGAACAGACTAGGTTCTTCAGTCTTGGTGAGGCAACAAGTCTAGGAGAAGGAAAACTCTGAATTCAAACCTGTTAAACCCAGCTTTAAAAATTGACCTTGTGTCATATCCTGGCCGAGTGGAGGGGTTGGTAAATATGGATTAGTCCTAGGTATGACACTGAAATATCATCCGGTATTTAGGGTTTAAATCTGGGGCTCTTATGAGTATTGAATACTCTTTCTTTGCCATTACTTCCAGATTCACTTTGACGTGGCAGGGGAATATCTATTCAAGTCTCGTATATCAATCAAGTCGATCTGTTCGAGCAAATTATTTGTATTAATAGGAATACTTGATTGCATATAACTGTATAAACTGTTGTCAATTATCATCATCAAGTCGTGCTTATAACAGGTATTCCTTTGATCTTCGCTCGCCATCACTCCAGGTAAATCCTCTAGACGGTATCTAGTGTCTGCACAAAGCTGATATAAGATTTTATTGATGGGCGAACATTGCTGAATCCATGTGTATGAGTCGGTCAGAGAAGGTCGTTTACGAATTCGTCCTTACTTCTTCAGCAGTGACCAGCATGCTTTGCTCGTCTTACTTGGATGATTTTGAGATGGTTGGTAAGTGGCCGTACAGCTGTTTTGTTGTGTACTGCCTCCTGTATTTTTGAACAGCACGTAGCTTTTTTCTTTTTTTTTTTTTTTCTTTTTTTTTGCTCCCTTCCAGGTTTTTCTCCATGCATTGAATCTGTGTCCATGTGAAGCATCTATTTAGTAGTACCAACATTGCCACAGCTAGGAAGATTTCTCTTTTTATTTTATCAGGGAGATTAGATTTCCAAATGACCGATACCCAATCAATAGCAATCAATGCCTTTCGTATTGACACATTTTTTCAAAGTTCAATGTGATTAAAAATATTAAAGTTTATGGTTATAATCTAACATTTTTAAATTTACCTAATTTTTATATTAAATAAGGAGTTGTTTTTTTTTATTTTACTCAGCTGTGGCACAAGGCCAGATGTATGGAGCACCCTGTAAAAATCTAATTCAATTATGAATTGCTAGTTTAGTTTGTTAACCATTACTCCATGTGAGGTGCTCTAACTCATGGGTAGTTTATGCACAGTTAAACAAATAGCTAAAACCATTGTATCACCGGCTCATTGGCCTTGTGGGTAGAGCGTTCGCCAATGGTCCTGGTTCAATCCCAAGTCGCGTCATACCAAAGACACAAAAAATGGAACTTTATACCTCCTTGCTTAACACTCAGCAATATAAGGTACGTATCACGGGTAAAGTGGAGCAATCCAGAGAAAGCAGTAGCGCCCTCCCTTACACCTTAGTATTGTACCTATCGAAAATGGAGCCTTCTGGTCGCCCCACTCGACTGGGGAGGGTCACCAACTTAACTTTTACTTACTACTTCTTCAAATGTATTTGTTATGAAATCCGATACTTAAAAACCTTTTCTTTACTTGTGTTTAGTTACAGACTGCATACAGACACCAAATGATTTGTTTCAGTAGTTTAAGCTTTCAGTTTCTTTCAAACCATCATATTTTCTTTTCTTTTTTTTTTTACCCTGTTTAATTAAAGGGTGTAGCTTATTACAAAAAGTAATTAACAATGTTTGATTAGAATTTAACCAAAAACAACTTCTTCATACTCACTATTCAGATTTCGTTAACCCAGTTCAATTTTAATTGAATATGCGACGCATCGACATTGAGACTTTGTGAGATCAGTTGTGGAAATAATGACAAATTAACTGATTGAAATAGAATCCTTAACATTTGGTCTAATTAGATTAGCGTTGTCTTGGAAGTTGACCCGCTGTCTTCGCTCGAATTAACTGTTGTTAAAAATCTGCATAAAAAACGAGTGCGAAGTAGAAAAATATTTTGATATTTACTTAAAGGATTAGATACCTATTCAGCAATCAAACATTCTATCATGAATGTGAATTGAATTCACTTCTCACAAGGTGCTCTGCAATTTAAAATTCCTAATAAGCAAGCTAAGTCAAATCGCAAATAAATCATAGTTTATACTGTATAAATTTAATAATAATGATTCAGCCCTGAATTAAGTGCCTTGAAAATAAATAAAAAAGTTAAAAAATAAACATATATATTTTTTTTTTAATAGGGGAATTATATATTATAAATTGAATTACAATGACCAGAAAACCTTATAAGGTGTGTCCTCTATAAAAGTACGATGTAACTTCAAGACACATCAGACTAATAGGCTGCGCATTTACCATGACTTGTTAATTTGGCGGCGCTTATGTGTGACGTGGACCAGTAGCTCAGTGGCAGAGTTTCGGCTCTGCATTCTGTGGTCACTGGTTCGACCTCCCGTGGGGGAGATTACGGTATACACTGCTGATGAAACCAAAGGTCGAAACACCTGTACAGTAGTTCCGTATGTTGCACGCAGTGTTTGCCGGATTGTCTGGTCATAGTAATTCAAGCTAAAAGATGATAAATAGTTATATAAGCAGTTTTTCATCATTAAACTACGTGGTCTGTTGGTATATAGCTAGATGCTAAGACTGTAACACACAGGGATTAACCGTTTGCGAGATAATCTAGTAGGTCATAAAAACTATAGTGACTTCGAGCCAACAGTGAAGTACCCTGTTGCGTAGGCCCAGAATGTGCCGACTGTGCCCTACGCATTAGGATTACCTGCACAAGCCGCAAAAAGGATGGCGTGCATATTGTCAAACTGAATTTTGAAAATAAAAACAATTTATATTTTTTACATTATAATTCGTTCATTTTCGTCAACAGTTAATGAAAAACAGCCTTTGTCTTTCTTACCTTGAGTACAACATCCGATAGTGTTGTTCTTGTTCTGAAGATCGAAAAAGTGTCGTGTCACCCTTTCGTTGTCATTACTCCCAGGTTCACTCCGACTCAGAGAAAGTACTTGCTAGGGTCCCCTGTATACGTGAAATAGATACGTTTAGAAAAAATTAGTATTATAAAGGAATATATGATGTCACATAACTACAAATTACTTGTTTTTAGAATGGTAAAGATATAGTTGTCATTTATTATTATCTTTATCATTATTATTATTATTATTATTATTATTATTATTATTATTATTATTATTAGTAGTAGTAGTAGTACTTATTCGGAACAAAATAACCGATTCCAAGCCTACGATTATGATTAAGTAGAAGTAGTTACTTGAGAATTATATAATGGTGGATTAATTGGATAGGAATATTGGAAACTATAACCGGGTGCAAATTATTTGTATTAATATCAGTTACTTATAATTATAATTGCCTACGAAAAATATTTACTTATTAAATAATCCAACAAGGATTGACATACAGTAAAACCGGCCATCCAACCAACTGTGAATATCTTGAATTCTAAGATTAATTGAATATTTAGAACACCTTGTTGTTGGATAAGACTAACTGATCATTACTATCATGTAACGAGTTTAATTCTGAGTTACTACGTGAACGAGTTTAACTTAAGCTTAGTAAAGGCAAACATTCATCTATTCTTCCCCAGCTATGGGTAAATTGTCGGGAAGCTTGGGCTCTTGAACCTTAGTATGGAAACTGGTCTAGGAGTGTAGCGAGAGATGAAACTTATCTCCTGGATCAAAGCGCGTAAAACTATTCCTTGCTTGTCAAGTAGTAAAAAACATGTTCACTTCTCGAGGCAGAAGTTAGAGTGTGCCGATCTCGTCTCTCACGAGAAGAAATCTACCTCGCATTTAAATTTCTATATGCCAGAACTTGCATAAAAGAGTATACCAGCAGCAGGAGAGGCGTTGTTATTGTTCTTTGCGGACTGTTTTTTTTTTTGACTGACTGACTGAGTGACAGAACGAACTAGTTGACCAGAGATATTCTGAGGAAAGGCTGCTAGTCGCGTGTATTATTTTTAGTCAACTGAGGCAACCCAATTGTCTAAGGACTGTACTACTGCTTTTGCTTGGACAAGTTCTACAACAAGGAGAAAGAAAACTCTGAATTCAAACTTCTATGCCGAACTTGTCAATCGAAACTCTTTGGGTCGATTTGAATTCTTTCTCGGCTTTTTAAAGCGCGAATTGTAAAGGCTTGAGTGGTTTTAATCTTAAATTACTTATGAGACATTTTAAACTAATTCTAAGTAGGATTGAAGAATTTTTTTTTTTTTTTGTAAATGTGAATAGAAAAAAAGTTTATACTAAAAATGCAAAAGCTTGATCGTAACTTTTTTCCCCTCACTTTTGGTTATCACTTATAATCATAAAGTAAAAGAAAATGTACTTTGACATGTGACGTCATGCATTACATTAAATCTCTAATTAAATATGGCGAACCTTCTACAAAACTCTTCCTGTGTCATTGAGTTCAGTTGTAAGAATGAATTTCAAGGCAACAAAGATGAACAGCTGTCTAAAACCACCGAATAAAATTATCAATAAAGAAAAAAAAAATTAATAAAAAAAACACACAATCCAGATGTCGAGTTAAGATCCAAGTATTTGTCTTTTTTTTCCTTCCTTTTTAACTCTATGGTCCGCTAGAAAAGTGAAATATTCTAGTTGATAAATTCTTTTCTTCGAGTTAATTAAAACTAAGGCTGGTCTACGGGTAGGAATTTGGTGATCCGTTTGTATCACAAAGTACCAGAGAATTTTAAGCGTCTCATTTTCTGATTTGGGTATATACCATTTGTAAGCATGGTCAAATTTTATCCTCTTGCAAAATTGCCAGTGGAACACCGTTACTACCCAGTCATGCCTTCTCTTGTATTCCTTTTATGCTAATTTGCTATATTCGCTTATGAGATTATTCCATCCGTCACCTCATAACGTACACTTGTTATTCTTCGATGTATAATCACTTTTTACTTTATTAGAATTAGTTCTCTTGACATTATTTTAAATTGCCATAAAGAGATTCTGTTGAAGGTGCCCGTTGTGTAATGGCTATCGTCGTAAGAAATGGACACGGCGATACGAGTTCAAATCCTAGACGAGGCTGATTGCATTTCACATAGCACTAAAACCATTGGGAAAGGTATGAATCCAATTATTCTCCCTCCAGCTATGGGTAAATAGTAGGGTAGACTGATTTCTTTAGCCTTGGTGAGGCAACAAGTCTAGGAGAAGGAAAACTCTGAATTCAAACCTGTTAAACTCGCTTAAGAAATTGACCTTGTGTCATATCCTGCCCGAGCGGAGGGGTTGGTAAATATGATAAAGAGATTCTGTTCTTCTCTTCATGTTTTACTTCTAAGTTATGACCAAGTCTCTAAGTCATCTCATGAACAATCTCCTTTGTTTGTCGCTTGAAATATTCGTAGACTCGTTTTTCTTTCCATTTTTGTTTTCTGGATTTTTATGTCATCTTCCTGTTTTCCTTAAGTTAATTTTATTGAAATTGCCGTTGCTTACAGATCTAATCAGTCTCGTTTTTTGTTGTTGTTTTATTTTTTTTACATATTCATCAAATTTCTGAATTGTTTCTACGTTATTTTTAATACTGGCAAGTCCTCTTCCACCTTCTTTTCTTGATACTTAATTTGTTCGAATCGTTCCTCTGATGTAATGTCTTGTGACTCATCAATTATTTTATTGTATTGTCTGTCTGTCTGAGTTCTTTCCTTGTCCGTTTTCGGAAGGATTCAGTAAGGTAGACGGCTAAGATATTTATTTTTTTGATGACAATTTGGTAGCCAAATTTGCTTTCGAGAAGTTTTGTCCTTTTGAGGAAATCCTTATCTCTTTTTCTTTTATCGCTGTGTTTTTTTTTACTGATCTCTGCTTCATATATTTCTAAGTACTTTTACTTTTGATTCTTTCTTGATTGAGAATTTTTATTCTTACTGTTATCTCACTTTTTCTTTTTTTTATATGCATGGCACATTCTTTAATCTCAAATTATCCTTTCTATGTCTTGGTTATAGATTCTAATAACTTGAATAAGAGGTTCTTGTTGCTGTCATCTTTTTCTGGCGACAGTGTGGTTTTTAGTCTCGTTTTATATTTTAAGTAAATAATTTAGTGGCATCAAGTAGTAGTCTCGTGTGTGATTTTCATTGAAAGATGCCTCTTTGTATTTTAACTTATGCTAGTGGTTCCATAGCTTCCCTGATGAAATTTATAACTTGCTTTCATATTTTGAATATTTTGGTTTGGTTTGTTGGGGTTTATGGCATATTAACCTTTGTAGGTTATTTAACGCAAAATCCATTTTTATGGAAATAATCTGTTCTATTTAAAACAATTCAGTTTAGCATATGTACACAGTTTAATTGTCAAAAATATTTCCATTTCAACCTATTCAAGCAGTTACATGTAACAATATTTTCAAAAAACATTCTATTTTTTAACTTTGCAGAATTTTCTCATGTGCTATCCCTGTCAGTTGGAGTCATCCAATAAACCGACTGCCTATCTACACAGGGCTAATACTCCCCCAATAAGTGTCTTGCATATTACACTATCTGATGATTAGGCCCCAACTGCAAACAGTCTCGTTCAGTATTTGAACTCCTGTCGCTGTGTCCATTTCCTATGATGATAACCATTACACCATGGACACCTCCCTATATATATATATATATATATATATATACCAATCCTTCCTCACGAACAGGTAGCGTCTCATCAACCGAAAAAGACATCGACACACGACTGACGAAGGCATGGACAGCTATCGATAGGCCCTCGATCATATGGAAGTCGGACCTAACTGATAAAATGAAACGCAGTTTCTTCCAGGCAGCGGTTGTGTCGATTCTGCTATATGGATGCACCACATGGACGCTAACGAAGCGGCTGGAGAGGAAACTAGACGGAAATTACACAAGAATGTTGAGAGCAGTATTAAACAAGTCCTGGCGACAACACCCCACGAGACTCCAACTATACGGACACTTGCCCCCCATCACGAAAACTATACAAGTCAGACGAACCAGACACGCGGGACACTGCTGGAGAAGCAAGGACGAGCTCATAAGCGATGTACTCCTGTGGACCCCCACATATGGATGTGCAAAAGTAGGACGACCAGCACGAACTTACATACAGCAACTATGTGAGGACACAGGATGTAGCCCTGAAGACCTGCCGGAGGCGATGAATGATAGGGAGAAATGGCGAGAGAGGGTCAGGGATATCCGCGCTGGCGGCGCGACATGATGATGATGATGATGATATATATAACGGAATTCTTCCAAGCCGTAGCCATGTCAGTACTATTGAATAGTTGTATTATTTCAACTCTAATGAAACGCTTGGAGAAAAAGCTGGATGAAAGCGACACAATGATGCTACGTAATGTGTTAAACAAAGCCTGAAAACCACTTACCTCCCATCTAAAAAAAATCCTTGAAGACATGCTAGTTTCTGTTTGAGACGTTTTCCTATCGACGCCTATACATGGGTATACCAGTGTTGGGCAACCAGCAAAAACTTAGATTCATCAGCTCTGCGCAGATACTCGATGCCGTCTAGAGAACTTAGCCAGAGGAGTGGTCAATTGGGATGGATAGCGAGAGTCAAGGGAATCACTGCTGTCGTCATGTCTTCATGATATATTATATAAATTCAAAACTGATTTGTTTTTATGCAAATCTTTTCTCTCTCAGAGGAAAACGAAAAATAAATAAAATATGAAAATGTACGAGTTCAGGAAAAAATGTACTTGGAGACCAGTCACTGCTTTTATTGCAACATTCAAGTGGCAAATCCTCTAATAAAATATACTTTACATAAAACTGACGAAACAATGTCTGTGTCGTCATATTTATATAAATTTCTCTTGAGACCGGCTTATTTTAAATCCTAGTTTTAACTTGCAATTATTACAAGAAATCTCAAGCACCGCAGATTGTGTCTCATACAATCACGTCTCTCCTTTCCGGTTGCTCACGTGTCAACTTGAAATTCCCCCAACATCATGAGCCGGTTTTGAAACAGTTTAATTATTAGTTTAATAAAGGAATACTTAAATCCATAAAACTTTGTGCAAATCCATGTTAAGAATCATCATCATCATCATGTCGTGCCGCTAGCACGGATATCCCTGACCCTCTCTCGCCACTTCTCCCTATCGTTCATCGCCTCCGGCAGGTCTTCCGGGCTACATATCGGATCCTCACATAGCTGCTGGGTGTATGTTCGAGCTGCTCGTCCTCCTTTTGCTCGGCCATATGTGGGGGTCCATAGGAGTACATCACTTATGAGCTCGTCCCTGCTTCTCCAGCAGTGTCCTGCATGTCTCGTTCGTCTAACTTGGATAGTTTTTGCGATGGGAAGTAGGTGGCCGTATAGCTGGTGCCTTGTGGGGTGTAGCCTCCAGGACTTGTTCAACTTGATGTAATATAACTGAAAATTATTTGTATTAAGAGTTATATGAAACTATAATTGTTTACTAAGGATTATTATTAGTTACCGGCTCATTAGCCTAGTGGGTAAAGTGTTCGCTAATGGTTCGGGAGACCTGGGTTCAATCCCAGGTTGCGTCATACCAAAGACTTTAAAAATGTTACTTGATACCTCCTTGCTTAACACTCAGCAATATAAGGTATATATCAAGGGTAAAGTGGAGTAATCCAGGAAAAGGAATAGCGCCCCCTACACCTCAGTGTAGTAGCTATTGAAAAAGGGAGCCTTCTGGTCACCCTCGACTACGGTCGCCAACTTTTACTTATTATTAGTTACTTGCAGTCTTATAACTGTGTACAAGCAAGTAATTATGATTGAATACTTGAAACCATATAATTAATAGTATTAGACAAAAATTCTTAAAACTATACAACTGAGTGCAAATTATTTGTATTAGACAGGAATACTTGAAACCGTACAACTGTGGGCAAATTATTTGTATTTAATAGGAACACTTCATATCATATAACTTACGAAACAACTACCCCCAAAAATGTAAATATGAGCGTCCAATAAAAGCAATTTCCTATCCTCCGGGCGTAAAATATCACTTGACAGGTTGACATGCCATTAAAATTAATCAGTCTTGAGATGACCAATCAAGTCAATCTAGACATGATCAAAAGGTTTGATGTAGCATTTACTAATCAATCCTACTTGTTGGATCCAGAATGTTTGAATGTAACAAAATCTTCATGGCGAAATGGCCCTGTCGTCGTTGAAGGGGGGGGGGTCTGTAAGAATTAACTGTAAGCATCAAACGGAGCTAATTGTACAGAATTGAAAATTCCAAACATCAAAAGAAAAAAAAAAAAGAAACAAATTATTTGTCTTACTAAAATAATTATTCATATTTAATTAAACATTGTTAATTAGGTATATAGGTCGTTCTTTAAGTTAGAGACGTAAAATAATTACTTTGTATTATTGTTTAGTAAGAACTAAAACTCCTAGACTCCAAAAGCCCACATTGATAAATCTCTTCAGAATCAGTCATTAAAATAAAAAGGGTATTTCTTTGCAAAAATTCGCAAATCTGACGGTTGTAACATTCTCAAGGACTTTATTTGTTCTCCGTCGCACCACTGGACAAAGCCTTTTTAAAGTGGGTCCAGACGCAGGGCCGTAGCCCAGACGCGTCCCACAAGATCCAAAAATACCTTCTACGAATCAAATGATTCTATTCTACATTCCTGACATTCTGAATACGAGAGATTCTGTAGAGCTTTGTGATTATTTGTGGTGTGGGTAAGTATTTGCCTTATAGTCTCCCGAGTGTGTCGCGCAGAGTGAAGTCAGTTCATAATTCGTATTTTTTTAGGGCCGCGTACTTGACCGTTGACATTTTTTCCCCCTTCTCTTCAAGCCAACATGGCAGAAATTAAAAGACCACCAGTTCGGCGGGGCTAAGATTATGCTAACTGTATCGTCTGCAGAGGAGTAAGACCCGTATCATAAAAAAATGGGCGTCTCAGGTTGAAAATTAAGCTGAATCTGACTGCGAGGCTTCAGTTCTGGAAATCTTGAGATTGTGGAGAATTTCTTCGTTGTCATTTATCCTAGGTAAACTCTGACCTAGAATGTGTGTGTACACTATATATATATATATATATATATATATATATATATATATATATATATATATATGTGTGTGTGCTTACTTGTTAGGGTCTCATTTATAGGTTCTTTGGTTTCTTTGTTTAATGGCATGTCAACCTTTGTAGGTTATTTAATGCCAAAGCCATTCTCCTAGAAGAACATTAGTGGTGCCATTTAACCCATAGCTGGGAGGATAAGGAGGTTCATACCTTTCCCAAGGATATTTGCCCGAAAGTGAACGTAATAGCGTGACTGGAGTTTGAACTCGCATACTACGATTCCGAAGTCCATCGCTTTAACCATTACACCACGAGGACACCCCCTTTATAGGTTGAATAGATCACTTAGAAATATTTTATATCACATAACCGAGAGCCAAAAAAAAAAAAAAAATCGAGAAATATATGAACGAACAAGGAACATAATTCTCTGAATCTTATGCATAAGATATCGATAGACTTGTTGACATGCCGTTAAAATCAATCTTTCTCATTCTTCCAGCAGGGGAACTTTGTTGCCATTATTTTCAGATACATTCTGACCCAGTGTAACTGTTAAGGCCCAATCTATTTGTCTAAAAGATCTGCTTGAGAATAATTTCCATAAAGAATAGTTATTTAAAGCTATTATTGTTTACTTGGGATTATTATGATTATTAGTTACTTGAAACCGTATAACTGTGTGCAAACAAGTTATCATCGTTAAATAAAAATAGTTATTGAAACCATTTGAATATAAGATATTAAAATTAGATTGAAATGCTTGAAACCATATAAGGGTGTGCAAATTATCTGTATTTGATAAGAATACTTGATATCATGACTGCCCGCAAAACTCTTAAGAAACAACTACACAAAAAAACTTAATATGAACGCAATTTCCTAACCTCTTGGCATAAAAAAAAACTAGACGATTTGGCATGTTGTTAAAATTATTTATATCTTAAACTAATAATCTAATGGAGCAAATTGTTAGTTTTGTTTTTATGTCACATCATCCATTGTAGGTCACTAATCCATTTCTATACGTAAAACAGTTCTATTTCAAACAATTCAGTTTAGCATAAGTACACTGTTTGAATGTCAAAACAAGTTTTATTTTAAACAATTCATCATCTCATCATCTTGTCGTGCCACTAGCACGGATATCCCTGACCCTCTCTCGCCACTCCTCCCTATTGTTCATCGCTTCTGGCAGGTCCTCAGGGTTACATCCCGTATCCTCACAGAGCTGCTGTATGTAGGTTCGAGCTGGTCTCCCTGCTTTTGCTTGGCCATGTGAAGGGGTCCGTAGGAGAACATTACATGAGCTCGTCCCCGCTTCTCCAACTGTGTCCTGCATGTCTGGTTCGTCTAACTTGGATAGTTTTCGTGATGGGAGGTTAGTGGCCGTACGATTGATCTGTTTATCTGCCCACTTTGTGTTTTTGATCAAGACAGATCAGTCGATGAATGGATGGATAAGACCGGACTATTAAAAAAGTTTTTAAAAAAGTCTAACGCCAACAAGCAGAACAGGACATGGCTTTGTAACAATAATACTTAGTTTTAAAAAGTGTCTTTAAAAAATGGAACATACATTCACCCTTCCGGGAGAATGGGAGTGATAGAACGGAAACCTAATCCACGAATTAAGTCGGTCAATTTCTCGATTTTTTTTTTTAGTAGGGTACAAGCTCTCTCAGTTATCATATAAGTTTTAGGCTTTTCTCTTCTCGCTTTCTATTGTCGATCTCAAATGGCGGTTATGTTCGTCTTTCTCCCTCTCTGGCTCTCAACTTCTATAGGTTTCTTGATTGTCTGGTACAATGTGATTTCAATTAGCATATTGTATTAGCATTTCTCAGTCTTTTGTTACTGGCTTCTGTGCGTTCAAGAGTCTGGTAAAAGGTCAAGACTGAGTGTATACTGGAGTATCTTAGTCGGTTCATGCTGGTCTCTCTTAAGGGATGAAAACCTGGCTTATATACATTTTCTCTCATCTGAGGGTTGGTGGTTGATAATATCAATATTCTGCTAATCTGGATTTCAATAATTAATTCCACCCCATCAATTTCCTGCGTCTTCAATTCTCGATTTCCTCCTAGCCCTACCCAAAAGACGGCCTTTCTTTTATCCCCTGATGACGTCAGCAAACATTCAAATCATAACGGTTAGCAAAAATCTTCCAAACTTTATTTTCAGAAATTTCTGTTTCCAAGCAAAATTATATTCAGCCGGCTGACAGGCCATGACCCCGTGGGTCAAATCCATTGTCGATTTCGCTTCTTCATCTGTGGAAAATCGAAATATTAATTACCTTTAAATTTCTATAGATGAAACAGCCGAATAATATATTTTATCTTATTTTCCTGGTTAATAAATCTGTTTGGCGAGGTTCTCGGCCATTGGGTTAAGCTATTACAAAATGTAGCCTTATATTTTAGCAGTGGAGTGTTTCGGGTATCTGTGTTTTATTTTTGTTCATCTCAAAACATTTATAAATTTTTGGTTAATTTTTGTATGCTTACTATGCGTAAATGTCTTTCGTATTCTCTTTTTAATTACTTACTTGTGTGTCAGTCAAGAATTCCTTTGAGAATAAAATGTTTTCATCGTGAAATTCGGAACTGATATTTTAGTTTTAGCGACTGGAGAAGCAGAAAAATATTTTAGATCTCTTTTTCCTACGATTGGACTATTACTGTCCAAACGGGAGATGGCTGTTTGTAGACCCACTAAATTTTGGCGGCAAAATAGGGAAATTATTTTAGGAAATGATGACACAATTGTTCTTTTCTAGGTAAGTAAAAACATTTTTTTAGATGTGATGAAACACCCTGATTTACAGACCATGACATGATAGTGAATAAATTTTTTTCAGCTGCTCTTTTCCATAAAATACACTTAAAATTGATAAGTTGGAAGAATTTCTTTAACACATGTTTCATTTTTTATGGTAGCTTCTGTCTTTGCGTCAAGAAATATATACATTTTAATTATGTCTGTGTGTGTGTGTGTGTGTGTGTGTAAGTTATATATATATATGTGTGTGTCTGTGTGTGTACATTTATATATATATATATATGTGTGTGTGTGTATGTTTATATATATGTGTGCGTGTTTATATATGTGTGTATATATATATATATATATATATATATAATGTGTGTGTCTCTCCTAATGAATATTTACCAATAAATCGAGGATGTGACACGAGGCATATTTCTTTTAGTGGAGCTTAACATATTTGAATTCAGAGATTTCCTTCTCTGAGACCAAGGTTAAACAGAAAGTCTGCCCTACTATTTACTTAAAGTTAAAGAGAGAATGGTTAGACGCATAACTTTTACAAGCGCAATGTGAAATCCAAGCAGCCTCCTCCAATACTGGAACTCTATTCGTCGTGTCCATTTCCAATGACGATAACTATTACATCATGGGCGCACACAAACACACCTATATATATATATATCTATATCTATATATATATATATAAACCAAGTTATGTGTGGCTCCTTTACATTCAAATACATTGTTTTCACAGCTCTCAAGTAACACGTAAACAAAATAGATATAAATGAAACCTTAAAACGTGCGTTTCGCCAAATATTTAGATGATTTTTCAACAGTCGTCAGTTTTATTGACTATTTAATTTACTTAGGGAGACATTGTAAAGCCTCCCTTGAGGGTTTAAAGTTTTCAGATCAATGAAATTATAGTCTACAGCTTAGTGCGCTGAGAGTCTTTTCTCGGGTAGAAGGATGTCCACATTTTTTTCTCTTCAACACTGTTTTATATACTTGCACTTCTAACAATTGACGTTACAAATTTCGTCGATAACTTATACCTATATATTTGTGATATATTCAAGTGACTCACCTCCTCGCACATAGACTGCTGCTCTTTTGCTTGAAATACATTTAAAATTGATAAGTTGGCAGAATTTCTTTAACACATATTTGATTTGATTTTTGCTTCTGGCTCTCTTTGCGTCAACAAATATATACATTGGATTTATGTCTAGATGCACATACATAGTCCAAAGCCACGAATAGGTTATTTGCTTTCTCTTTTATAATAATACCCTTTCGAAAGTTACGAATCCATCTATTCCTTCTCTATCTATGGGTAGATAGTAGGGCAGATGTGGTTATTGAATTGTGTAATGGTAACTGGTCTATTAGAAGGAAAATTCCAATTTTAAAATTATCGTGTTTTTCATAGAAATTGACCTTGTGCCCCATCCTGACAGTTGGCAAAAGGTTGCGGGAATATATGCATGCACACACAAATATGCTGCAGCTTCACGCATAAACAGAAGCACGAATGTTCAATCACACACACACACACACACACACACACACACACACACACATATATATATAGTGGGTAGAGTGTTAGCCAATGGTCTGGGAGACCTGGGTTCAATCCCAGGTCGAGTCATACTTAATACTTTAAAAATTGTACTTGATACCTCCTTGCTTAACACTCAGCAATATAAGGTACGTATCAAGGGTAAAGTGGAGCAATTCAGAGAAGGGAGCGGCACCCTCGCCGACACCTCGGTGTGGTAGCTTTTGAAAGGGGTGGGGCCTTCTGGTCGCCCTCGACTACGGTTGCCAACTTTATCATATATAAACGCAGAAATCGAAACCACATATAACAAGTAATAGTTTAAAGTTTTCATGATCATCAGTCAGTTTTAAATCCAGAAGAATCTTACAAATATTACAACCTGGTAAATAGAAAGTAAAGAATGTTATTTGACTTTCCAACAACCCAGTATGTGGCACAAGGATATTTTATTGTGGGGGCCACGTACAAATCGAAACTCATGCCCGGGGATCAAAAGAAATACTTGATACCATTAGCATTTCCCTTTTGAGGCACCTCGGGCGCCCAGCCATGAACTCAACCTTGCATAGCAGGTATTGCCAAGGGGACAGCCCCCGGGACCAGATTATTCAAATCACCGAAACCCACCCGACGCGAACGCTAGGAAGGCGGCCGTTGAAAGTACGGAATTGAATTTACATTACAAAAGATCACCTGATCTGCGGAGCTTAGTACACGTAAACAACATACTTTGCTGAATGGTAAGAACGCAACCCCAATAAAAGGTAGTGCCCTGGTATGGGACTGAACTATATTGGGTAGTAAAGGGACGGATCTGGAGCACTGGAGAATATGGAGTACTGCTTCATGGCATTACTACCAGAACCACTTTGAACTAGAATTGAAGTACCTGTTTACATCTTATCTATGGGTCAAATATATCTGTTTAAAAATACTAGATTGTAATTAAAGAAATCCTGTAACTGTAGCAGACATCATGCTAACAGGTGACGAAAAAGGATATAAGGGTAACGCCGTACGTCGTGTCAGAGAGATAGATACGAAATTGCACCAGAAACTGACGACTAACAGGAAAGGAAGAGTGTCCATTCTTTTCCATCCCCTCTTTTGATTGGTCCTGGCATTATGTCGTAAAGTGTCCCGATGGCTAGGCTTTGGCCTCAATAAATGGAAAAAAACTTCGGAAGATCTGGGAGGAGGCAGTTCGTCCAAGTAGACAGACAGACAGACAGACAGAAAAAAAGATTACTCTGCTCGTAAGCGTCGGAATTGATTGTTGACCCAACCCCTCTACAAAGAATATTTTTTTACTTCAATAACAGAATGCAAACAAAAGCTTTTCATTATTACTATTAATATTATTATTAATAGAAAAATGAAAAAGCGCGATAAAATTCATTGGAATAGAATGTTGAAAACACTTATGAAAACAGTTGTAATCAAGCATTTACAAATGAATTGTTGGCATTAAATAAACCTTAAGAGTTGATGTGCCCTTAAATACACAAAATAAGGTATGAAATATAGTAATTTACGAAGGTGTTTGCTTAGATGTGTAACAAGGCCGTATGAATGTGGCACCCAATGAGACTTGAACTTATTCATGTAGGCTTGCTAGTCTGGTATGCAAACCATTACTCCATCCAAGACGCCCAAAAGATATGAAATATATAAAATGATAAATTTAAAGAATTCTGACTGGGTTTATAACTTATAAAAAAAATTTTTAAATGCTTAAAATTCAAATATTAGATGTTAGGTTTATATATAAAAATGCGAAGTGGTTTCTTGAAAAAAGCAAAAATAGCAAATATTCCTTTATCTGAGGTATTTTCTGGCGAAATGATTTCCTGATATGCGTGAAATATCCAGAGAGACCCCCGAAAATTTTGATTTAACGTATAAACAGTCTGTATGTTTGGAGGTTGTGTGCGCTTGTGTTTGTGTGTGTGTGTGTATACACACACACACACACACACACAAATTTCGTTGAACATAATTGACATCTTCTGTCTACATATTTTCTTGTTGATCCGTTAATATTGCCGTATTGCTTTTATCGTATTCGGTGGGAATTGATTGATGTATTTTCCATAATTGTATATATCTCAAGTACTTTCTGCCCGAATTTGGGCCATTATCAGGTGAGGATCTATTACAAAAGTGATGTAACTTTTGTTTTTTTCATTACTACAATGTAAGAGCGTCTGTACCGTTGGAGTGTGTAGCGTTTGCTTTTAAATGTGATTCTATAAATAGTGTCAGTTGCTAAAGACATTTAAGTACATTAGCACTAGTTTGAAAATTGATTCAGTTAAGTGTGGGTTGCATGTTTCTAATATGTAGTGCTTCGAGAACCTGTAGTTTTTGTTTGTTATTTTGATGTTCTAATATTGTTGTGATGTCGGTGAGAATTTTTCGTAATTCTGTTGTTGGGCATGAATGTTTTTTTAAATGCTGTGCTATGGAACTTGTATCAGAAAGTTGCATTGTAAGTCTCCTGGATAAATTACGAAAAATTATCGAAAGGCTGAAAACATTCATTCTGCTTGAAAATAATCAACCATATCACAATTCCTAATCAAATGAGAAAAAAACGACAGAAAAACTTAAGCTAAAACGTAAGAGTTCTCAATACAATATGTAGAGCGAAATGCTAATACCTACAGAGCCAGAAGTAATCTACCTAGATTTCACCTAACCGGATCATCAGGATAATTCTGATAATATTGATAACTCAGAATTATCCTCAGGATCTGGTAAAGTGAAAACTAGGTAGATTACTTCTGACTCAGTTGGTATTCGTGTCTGTGTGTCTGTAACGGTTATCGTCGTCAGGAAATAGATTTGACGAAACTGTTTGCGTTTATCTTCGAGCTAATGATCTTGGGGAAACACATGAATCCATCTCTTTTCTCCCCAACAAATATAGTTAGGCAGACTGAGCTCTTTAGCAGAGGTGAAGTTATCGGTCTCGGAAAAAAAACTATGAATTCAAAACCCGATTAATATTGATGAGAGAATCTGTGGCTCATTGATGCACAAATCTTCTGTTCTCAGTTCACCCAGAATGTATTGCCCAGTCAGCTGCGTGGGGGCTGTAGAATACACTGACGACTTCTCTGCTGAGGGGTAAGACCCCCCAACCAACGAGTGTCCTGGATATAGCATTAAACAATTTGCTGGTAAGGTTCCAGTAATACAAGAGCTTTGTGGAACGCAGAGTACCCTTTCATTGCCATCACTCTGGGGTCTACTCTGGCCCGGAGTGGTAGCACGTGATAGGGTTCTATCTATGGGTCAAATAGAACTAAACTGTGTGCTTAGCTAAACTGAATTGGTTGAGATGGAACTGTTTTTTATGCTAAACAGAGTTGTTTGAAGTAGAACTATTTTGACATTTAACTGAGTGTAAACAAAAAGTAAGTAAAGTTGGCAACCTTAGTCGAGGGTGACTCAATGGCTCCCTTTTCAGTAACTACTACACCGAGAGGTAGGGGAGGGTGCTCCTCTTTTTCTTGGATTGTTCCACTTTACACTTAATCCTAACCTTATAATGCTGAATGATAAGCAAGTCGGCATCAAGTACCATTTACTTGAGTCTTTGGTATAACTCGATCTGGGATTGAACCCCGGTCCCCCGGACCATTGGCGAACACTCTACTCATTAGGCCAATGGCCCGACTAAGGAAAACAAAAAATTATACTTATACTAAACTATACATATAATAAACTGATTTGTTTGAAATATAACTTTTTATTTGTATATGTATAAAAATTTGGCATTAAATAACCTACAATGTTTGATATGCAGTAAAACTTAACCAAACCATCACCTCGAATGTATAGTTGGTCCTACAGAAGCCTTCACCGCTAAAAATGGGTCGTTCAAAGGTTTATATCTTTAACTGAACTGTCGAGATTGACAAGGGGGGGGTTCATGTATGGCTATCAAGATTGGAATTTAACAACATCTTGCCTGTGAATCCACATGAAATTTTGAGTCGGGAATTTTTATCCCATTCTATTACTTTATACTTGAAATACATTGTGATGTTGTTCTGCATTTTTGTGCATTGAGGACTTAGGGATTTTGCGTATTTAGCGTTAAATTTTAATCATGTGATCAAGTATATATATATATACACTGTAAAAAATGCATTCTTTGAGATAGACTTCAACTCCATGTCTTTTTAATGGTTATATCAGCTTCCAGGACGTGCAGTCGTTTTTTTTATTTCTTGTTTCAGTAATAAATCATTATCATATTAATGGGTTGCATCTATTTTGAGACAGTTTTGAATGATTTTGTCTCTAAATAAGTAGTGACACAAAATATTTCTCCTTTCTTGTCCAAAGCATTGTGTTCGACGATGAATCGTTGTTATAGTATAGTATTTTCAAATCTGAAAAAAAAAAGAACACAACATTAATATTAGTAAAGTTCTTAGCTGTCACATGGATCCCACGTATATTGAGACAACCTTTCCCTCTCTATCTCTCTCTCTCTATCTCTCTCTCTCTCTCTATCTATCTATCTATCTATCTATATATATATATATATATATACACAAATTTCATTAAACATAAGACATTTTATGTCTACATATTTTCTTCTGGATCCGTTCGAATTCCCGTATTACTTTTATCGTATTCGGGGGGAATTGATTTATGTATTGTCCATAGTTGTATGTATCCCTAGGACTTTCTGCCCGAATCTGGGCCATCATCAGGGGAGGATCTATTACAAAAGTGATGTAACTTTTGTTTGAGTGTATTGATGTTATTCTTACAGAGTGTAATTAGTCTCTTCACGAGATCACGTCTGTATTCCAAAGTACTGTTATATTTATGAGCTGCAGGATCATGGAGTTTAAAATATGTATATTTTGGCAGCATTTCTTCGTTAATACAAATTTAATTAAACATAAGACATTTTATGTGTACATATTTTCTTCTGGATCCATTCGAATTCCTGTATTACTTTTATCGTATTCGGGGGGAATTGATTTATGTATTGTCCATAGTTGTATGTTGAGGATAGCCCAAAGTCGGGAATTCGAACGGATCCAAAAGAAAATTTGAAGACATAAAATGTCTATTATGTTTAATGAAATTTGTATTAACGAAGAAATGCTGTATATATATGTGTGTATATATATATATGTGTGTGTGTGTGTGTGTGCAACCCATCTACCACGGGGTTTCTGAGCTGCAACACAATGTCAAATTTTAAGCATGTCACCGATTCTATTTTCTGCCACGATAACCGTTATGCTACACACAATCCCATATATATATAGAGAGAGTGAGATATAGGCGTGTGTGTGTATTTACATATAAATAGTTTATAGTAACTCGAATTCTTATGGAAAAATTGAGACCATCCTCAGTTGTAATTCTGTTTCATTCGATACATTTATTGTTGTTGTTTAGAAGGCCTCATAGCAACTCATGTCAAAGTCCACCATCCGCTAGTGCATTAGACTGGTTGTCTCTAATGAACCAATAAAAGAAAGAAAAATGTTTATATTTCTATTTACGCATTCAGTTTGCCAACCCTTTTTTTATCATCTTTATTTTATTTCTTCTGACATTTTTCAAAGTTATTTCAAATGTTCAATAAAAGTAGATCGTACTGATACTGTTCGACGTGTCACGTTAAAAAGAAACCAACATCGAGTGTGGGCTGATGTAGATTTTTTCATCATTTCCCTCAACTTGGAAATGTTTTATCGCCAGTGACCCACCATTTTAAGAACCGGATGTCGACGATATAATATCTTATTACTTTCCACCACCGGCTTCACAATCATTAAAAAATAATACGGCTTGATGTGGTGATAGAAGAATTGATAAAAGCACTGTGTTTACGACTTCGAGAAAATAGTTTCCTCGCTTCGACATCTCTATATTCAATGACAAATAGATTGTCGTTACGTTTTTGCAAACATTGAGTCACCCCTTTCTCTGCTGTAAAAAGATTGTGATAGAGTGAGCAATCTCAGTGCAAAGTGTGGTCTTGTTTTTTGTTGTTTTGTTTTTTGTTTTTTTTAATTGATTGATTGATTTGACATCATGTTAACCTGCCTAGAGGATATGAAATCGCATTCATATTTACTTTTTTCCTGTAGTTGCTTTTAATAGTTTTTTTTTACACAGAAATATTTGCTTTAACACTCTAATTTATACACATTTCTATGGTTTCCAAAATTTATTTCTATTCAATAAGTCATTTGTCAGCACACATTTGAACTAATCCAAAGTCAAATCAATAAAATAATTAATTTTGTAGAGGCTTAACTATCTCAATTAGCATGGCAGACATTAAATGAAGTTAGCAGAAAGAAAAGTACATCGTGATAAAAAAAACAAAAAAAAAAACAACTAAAAGCCGTTAGCCAAGAAGAAAGACTCGAGAAGTGGAAATAATATTTCAAGAACCTACTTCAAAACCCACTTAAAATCACAGATAACCCCACCTAAGAACCTATTTATGATAAACTAGACATCAAACTTGGTCACTTTACAAAGGAAGGAGTTGAAGCAATTCAGAAAATAATTAAAAGCAAAAATGCAGCAAGTCGTGATAAAATAAGTTAGTAAAGTTGTCTTCCTTAGTCGAGGGTGACCCGAAGGCTCCCTTTTCTATAGCTACTACACCTAGGTGTAGGGGAGGGCGCTACTCCATTCCCTGGATTGCTCCACTTTACTCTTGATCCTTACCCAATAGTGCTAAGTGTTAAGCAAGGCGGGATCAAGTACCATTTTTTGAGTCTTTGGTATGACTAGACCTGGGATTGAACCACGGTCTCCCGGACCATTGGCGAACACTCTACTCATTAGGCCAATGACCTGTGATAAAATACTTCTTGAAATATGGAAGAAAAATTTCGCGACATACGTCTTCGATTATTGAACACTGTGTATAAACAAGACACAATGAAGAAATGGATGAAAGGCTGCAACCCACTTTTCTGTAGAAATAAGACTTCGGAATCACTAAGAACTAAAGAGGTGTAACACTTACAGCTACAACTGGTAAGGTTTATTATTCCCTGCTTCTTAACAGTATCCGAAATTAAATAAGAAGATTTTTAGAAAAAAATCAGAACGGTTTTCTGATAAATCAATACACTATTTCTCAGATTCTGAATATTTGTCGAATTATCGAAGGAGTGTGTGCAAAAAATACTTCGAGACATCACTATTGTTTTTAAATTTCTCCCCACAAAAAATTATAACCATTGAATGATATTCAGTAGAACACGCACTCATCAGTTGCTATAAGTCATTGCACTTGGTAAGTCCTTTAGGCAGCATCCAGTGTCCGCGTAGAGCTGATGAATGTAAGGTTTTACTAGTCGGCCAACACTGGTTTTTCCAAGTATAAGAGTCCATGAGAGAACGTCGTTTATGAATTTCCAGCATTGCCCGTAATGTTCGTCTTATTTGGATGGTTTGTAAGATTGGCCGTAAGTGGCCGTACAGCTACTGTTTTGAAACGTGCTGCTTCCTGGATTTATTCAAAACAGTTCACGGCATCTTTGTGAGACTCTTATCTAGGTTTTTTTTCTTTTTTTAAATTCCATTTTATTTAAGTCAGTGTCACAGCCACAAAGTAATACAGCTTGGAAGAAATCTTGTTTTATTCTATCAGAGAGATCAGATTTCCATGTTACTATTGCTTTCAATAGATGAGATATTGCTACCCAGGTATATGAACTTGTCAATTAATTTCATTGGCTTGCTATTTAAAGGTGAGATTGCGTCATCTTCATTAAAACTGATGAACTATGCATGAATTATGGTTTTAGTTTTGACTGGTTTCTTTTTTTTTCTTGAGATTTTGATTCTTAATTAAGAGTTGAGTATTGAAGACGCGATGTTGGCATATTTTCGGTTTGGGATTAGGTGCTTTTCGCTGTAATTTAAATAAGTTCTACTTGTTTTGTGTTTGCTGCTCGCATTGGAACATAAACAATATAAGAGAGACTGAAATATAAAGACAATAGAAAGTCGGTTTGAGATACCCACTCACCAAAAAGAAAAAAAAAAGAAAAATAAATATAAAAAAAAAAATGAATGCAAAGTGTTGTGTTAGAAGCAGAAAGGAAAATAAAGAATGAAATAGTGTTGTAGGATTAAAGTGAATAATCCAGGAGGAACGCTTTCTTTCTGCCACATGGGAAAGATGAAAGGAATAGAAAAATGCTTCTGTTGACACCCTTGAGGGTGAAGCGCATATATATATATATAGTGTGTGTGTATATATATATATATATATATGTGTGTGTGCGTTTAAGTTTTTGTGTATGTTTAAATGTGTATATATATATATATATATATATATATATATATATAATGTGCACACATCATTGTCAGCCTCTACAGTGTATATATTTATACAAACATATCACCAGTACATTGTTTTTCTTTATCACACATACACTGTGTTTTTGTGCCTGTGAATTCTAACAGAAACTATTTCTAAACGCTAAAACGACTTAGTGGTGTGTGTGTGAGAGAGAGAGAGACATGAAGATGGAGGTTTTGAACCGTCAATAAATGCACTCACTACCAAATTTTTAAATAAAGAGATAAATAAATTTTTATCTGAACTGAAGATAACACAATATTATTAGTTCGAGTGGACAATTATACAATCAAATCGGATATTATTAGGTATTATTCATTACCAAAATTCAAAGTATTGAAACTATCTTACTAAATAGAATTGTGGACAGTGTACTTATTTTTGGAATGCTAAATATTTATATTTTGGTTTCGGAGTTTTTGCAGTAGGATTTGGCAATAAATAATATTCCACAAGAAATAATAAAATCCAGGTGTCTTTCGTTTGGAAGAGTCAATTTTAATTTCAAATGTTAGAGGTATGCTTATGGATGATTTCTCTCTCGCTCTCTCTCTCTCTCTCACACAAACAAACATATTGATATATGTGTGTGTATGTTTCAAATAAGGTGTCGCCTAAGACGTGATGTTTGATAATTCCATGTGTTTTAAGTCTTCTTGTTTACTGAGCTGACCTGAACGTAGTGCGTGGCAAAACAAGTTTTAAAAAATCTATCTACGAAGATTATGCAGCGCCATTCTTCCAAAGAGACATTGATGGTTACCTTGAAAATGGGCATTAGAAATCGTGGGGGGTTATATGCCATTCTCTCGCAAGGATAAGAAAATATGTTGCTATTTAAGTTCTGAGACATTCTCGACATTTAACCAGCATAGTTAAGTTTTGCATGTGGTCTGCAACCAAGTATCTCTCGATTGCAGTGGTTTTCAACCTTTTTTAAACCCATGTGCCCTTTTTACCTTGCCAAAATGTCATCTATACCCTAACACTTCCAAGATTGTCTGATACAAAAAGCTGCCTTCACAATACAATTAATATATAACTGGAGATCTTATATATTTAAGTATATGAAAATTTACTTGGGTGATTTTTATAGCGGAGTTTGACAAATTTAAAAACAATAGAAAATTTTGGATGTTAAAATGTGGATAAAAGAAAATTTTTGTATTGCTAATTATTCAAGACAAAAATTAACTGAAGCATACTTCAATTAAAAAAAATGACGGAATACAAGGGCGTTGTAATTCACTTTCACCTGAAGATTATTCTTAATGAGTAAATTGATTTATTTTTATTCTCCAAATCTAGAACACGGAGAAATTTCCTGTGGCATAAGAGTTAAAATGCGGGACTGCGGCCTCGAAGTACGCATGTTCAAACCCCAATCGTACTATATCATTCACTTTAGGAGTAATACCCTTAGGAAAAGTATGAACCTCCTTATTCTCCCACGTGTAGATTAAATAGTATCACTGATGTTCTTTTACAAGGAATGGTCTAACCCACAAAGGTTGGTATGCCATTAAAGGAACGGACCCATTCCGAGATATATAGAGGGGTGCTTAAAAGGACACAACGCAAGTTATTTACAACCTCCAATCTATTTCGTTGCTTGGTGTTTACTTAATGCAAAGTTTTCAAACCTGTCTCACTAACATGTCGAGAAAAAGGAAGTAATGCCTTGGTAGCTGTTTCGGTAGCTATAAGAGTTGGACTCGCAAAGTAAAGGTCAAAATTCTCTGAGGGATTTTAAGCATTGACCATATACTGGGTGGAACGATAAAATTGTCGTCCTAAAGAAAACAACACTACAGATTTATTTTAAAAATTTTTATTGAAAAAATCAATTCAGTTAACTTGATTATGTAGTAGAGCTGACATCTATTCAATGTAGCCGCCTTCAGCCTCAATCACCGTCTCGATACGGATCCGGAACTGTGAGCATGCCTTTTCCACAAGCACCGGCAGGAGCTCGGTGGATGGCGGCGATCAGGCTGGCTTTGGTGTTATAGGAGGTCATGTTGGTGATGTTCTCGACGTATGACCAAACGAAGTAGTCCAGCAGGTTCAGGTCGGGGGAGGAGGGTGGCCAGTGAGAGAAGGGTACAAAGTCGTAGCACTCCTTCTGAAGCCAAGCCTGGGTCTCTTTGGATTTGTGGGCTGGCGCTGAGTCCTACTGCCACGCCCAGGGTCTGCCACCGGCCACCTGATTGCACCAGGGGATCACCACACTCTTCGGCACATCCAGGTACACTTTGGTGTTGACTTTCAAGCTGACTTCGAAGATGTGAGGTGGCATGATGTGGCCCTCACTTGAAACCACACCAAAGACCATAACCGTAGCCGGAAACTTTGTTTTCATCACCCTAGGCACGTTGAACCGTCCGGATTTGCATTTTAAGGGTGCTGGCAATGGTCCTGTTGTCATAACTTGGATCGGTAGAGAGCATGAGTTGTACAGCGGCGCATCTCCGATCTCGCTCGTTGAACATTGTGTCACTTTCAGACATGATGGAAGGCTGCTATCGCTCTTGGGATTTGTACACAACTGGCCAACTAGTAGATGGTCTGCAACAAAAAAAAAACCAAAAAAAAAACCGGTTTTCATTAAACGGAAATAGAATCACGTCGTCTTTTCTAGGGCGAGAATTTTATCGTTCCACCCTTTACCTTGTCCCGAATAAATCTTGAGCTCAAGAAATTTATCTTGAAAAATACGGTAAGATTGTGTATAAATAGGCTATTTTGAATCTTAGGGTTCGAGAGATATTATTAAGCATTTGGAGGTGCCCGTGGTGTAATAGTTATCGTCGTAGGAAATGAACACGGCGACTCGAGTTCAAATCGTGGACGAGAATGATTGCATTTCACATAGCACTAATACCCTTGGGAAAGGTATGAATCCAATAATTTTCCCCTCCAGCTATGGGTAAATAGTAGGGCAGACTGGGTTCTTCAGCCTTGGTGAGGCAACTAGTCTAGGAGAAGGAAAACTCTGAATTCAAAACCTGTTAAACTCCGCTTAAAAATTGACCTTGTGTTATATCCTGCCCAAGTGGAGGGGTTGGTAAATAAGATTAAGCATTAAAATCGCAGATACCCTTTAATATGTTTATAATAAGAAAAAGTAGAAAATGTAGTTTGAGATTTTTACTGATTCTATTATATATAATTCAATAACGAAAAATAATCAATTGAATTGATATACTCTGAACTTTTATTCATAAGCAAATACAAAAAAAAAGGACTCTGCAGTTTTTCTTTAAAGTTCGTTATGTTTAATATCACACTGATTCCATAGGCGAAATTTGAAGTCAATAATTTTCGAATATCATTTTCTAAAAAATTCTTAATTTTTGTGTAGAAAAAAAAAAGGGAAAATGTTTCAAACCAAAGAGTACCTTTATTTAAAAGCTGTTATAGAAGTCTGCTGATAAACGTGCCGGTGTTGGCCTAGCAGCAAAAACGTACTTACATTAACTCTGTGCGGACGCACGATGTACCCTCTTCAATTCTGCCAAGAGCAATGGATGATCGGCAGAAAGTGCGAAAAAGAGTCGGGGAACTTTATGCTCGACTCGACATGATGATGATGATGATGATATATATATATATATATATATATATATAAAACCAAAAACTTTCTAAATTTATGAGCGTAAATTTTTTTTTACAGTTTTGTGTGTAAATATTTTTTTAAAAATCTTTGCCTAATTTTCGAAGTAGAATTTCGTCCTTAAAAACCTGGAAATTTACTGATTCGTCACCTACAAAGTGTGAACTAAGAGAGTTTTAATTTAATACAAAATTTCACAAATTTTAGTGTTTTATTAGCTAAATTTTAAATGAAAAAGGGTTTTGCAAACAACTACTAAGTAAAAATTTAAAGTTCAAAATAAAAGTATATGGTTGCTTTATTATTTACTTACATGAGATTCATTTTAAAGGCAAAGAATAAAGACACCCTACATTCAGGGGAAATAAAAGAAATTCCACTATTAGCAAAAATAGTTCATTCTCATCAAAAAATTTCGAAACACTTAGTCCAGAACCCCACAAAGCAGCAGGTATACGGCCACTTACTACCCATCACGAAAACTATCAAAATTAGACGAACCAGACACGTGGAACCCTGATGGAGAAATAGGGACGAGCTCGTGAGTGATGTACTCCTGTGGTCCCCTGCACATGGACGAGCAAAGGCAGGACGTCCAGCTAGAACCTACATACAGCAGCTCTGTGCCGATACGGGATGTAGCCCTGAGTATCTGCCGAAAGCAATGGACGATAGAGAGGTGTGACGAGAGAGGGCCAGGAATATCCGTGCTGATAGCGCGATATGATGATGGGATATTTGGACTTTAAAATTAAGGAAAACAAGGGTGCGAGTGTTTTTTTGTTTGTTTTTTTTTCCAAACCTCCATAACCACTCGGATATCGTGCCCCGGGTGTTCACCAGATAAGTGTGTGAGGGAGGAAAGTATTATTAGCGTCACACAAGCATAGAACAATGAAAACTATGAGATGCAGTATAGTGAATGTGAAGCAAGGGGAAATAATCTAAATTTGGGTCAACGACGAAGCAGATGTTGGGTGAAAGAAACAAGGAAACTACTGGTACTTATGTTCAAGGGTAGGGGCGTCTGTTGATGAGAAAAACAAAATAAAAATCAACTAAAGACTACCATGACTCTAGTCCAAACCTGCATTAAAATCGCATCGCTCTTCCTGCAGGTAAACAGGTTCCATTGAGGTTGGAACTCTGGACTGAGTGTCCGAAAAATCAGCTACAGAGCCCACACCAAAATTAATTAGATGCAAAAACATTAACATTCAACGTTAGAAGACCTACCATGTGCGATAAATGATAGGGATGGATTGTGAGAGTGTCAGGAAACTCAATCCTGCCAGAGTGACTTGATGATAAATATTTATTTATTTACTAATGTGTGTGTGTGTGTGTGTGTAATTGAAAAACTATTTTCTAAATATTTCGGTCTAAGTATGTGTGTATGTCACATGTCAGTGAATGATTTAATCTAGTTTTACGATGCTTGGTGGAGATCAGAAAAGCAAATTGTGACATTTGCAAACTCCTCGGGGACAATAACGAGCTATTGTTAAGCCCATTTTTTCTATGCTTGCTTCTTCTTCCCTCCATCACCTCTCTCTGTGTGTCTGTCTGTCTGTCTCTGTCTGTCTCTCTCTCTCTTATAGTCTCTCACTCAAGTACTATATCTCTCTATATTTTTCATATCCGTCCGTTTTTAATTACATTGTTTTACTTGTTGGCTGAGGTTGTTGCGACTTCCGGTGTTTTAGTCATCCACATGATAAAGTAAAAAAAAAAAAGTAAAGTTGGCGACCGTTGTCGAGAGTGACCAGAAAGCTCACTTTTCAATAGCTACTACACCGAAGTGTAGGGGAGGGCGTTACTGCTTTCCCTGGATTGCTCCACTTTACCCTCGATACGTACCTTATATCGCTGAGTGTTAAGCAAGGAGGTATCAAGTACCATTTTTAAAGTCTTTGGTATGACGCGACCTGGGATTGAACCCAGGTCTCCCGGACCATTGGCGAACACTCTACCCACAGGGCCAATGAGCCGGTTACTTATTCACATGATAGATTCATAAAATTTGGAAAGTTTTCAAGTAAGTTAAAACATACTTATTTGAGAACGAAACAATCTTATAACTCATCACCATCAAGTCATGCTGACAGCACGTTGTTCTCTGTTTCTCTCTCTCTCCCCATCCATCGCATCTGGCAGGTCTTCTAGAGGGCATCCTGTGTCCTTACAGAGCTGACGTAGGAACTTGCCGATCGGGCAACGCATGGAAGTCCACGTAAGAACGTCTCATATGAGTTCATTCTAGTTTCTCTAGCAATAACCCACCGGTCTTGTCCGTCTTTATTGTATGGCTTGTGAGTTGGGAGGCAGGTGGCCGTACAACTGTTGCTGGAATTTATACTTTAAAGACGAAAGAAAACTGAAAGATTCATATGGCTACTTGTAAATAGGTACGCTTAGCGTCGTAGGGAGTCTGATCGGTGATCCTAGTTCAAATCCTTGACGAAGTTGTTTACTTTTAACTTCGCAGGAATAATCTTTGGAAAGGCATGAATCCATGTGTTCTCTTCTCAATAGAGATAAATAGTAGGGCAGATTGAGTTCTTTAGTTTTGGGAAGGCTATCAGTCCAGGGGAAAGAAAAAAGCGGCAGATGTAATCTGCTTTAGAAATTGACCTTGTAGCAGAGAGTAGCAGAAAAATTCATACTTGTAAAATCCTGGATATTGAAAGCCTATGTGTGTATTTATCTCTTTTTATCTCGGTGTATATAAGCAGCCTAATTTTGCCCCGAAGTGGGTGGAAAGTTCGCAAATAATCATAAAAAAAATATTTGCATTCTTGTAAAATCTGTATAGGTCTTTTTTTTTTTATCTGCTTACTCTATGAAATGTTAACACATATATACATTACATATTTTTACTCACACGCACACACACACACACATATATATATATATATATATATATATATATATATATATATATATATTCACACTTACATAGTTATTTCTCTCTCATACACAGTTGCACACATTCATGTTCACATACTTACTATATATAAACCTGCTCACACACACTCAGTTAGCTCCCTCACACACTTTTATTTGGATATATCCGTACCGACACATATATACACATGGGTGGACGCATAACTATTTCAATTCTCAAATATTGACACACATACACGGTCATTCTCACACACACACATACGTATTTGATATAATTTTACACACTCGTAGAGATATACACTCAAAACCCAATCCAGAAAACATCTAAAATTACATATTTTTTATGGATGGATTTTATGAAAAAATCTCCTTTCATGTTTTTTATTTATTTATTTATTTATTTATTTATTGTGACAAACGTACTTTTCTTTGGTTGCTAAAAGCAATAGTTATCCCTGGGGTCTGCTAGGTAGTAAAGGAAGTTACGTAATTTTCACCGGTGTCAGTGGTTGGTGTTTGACCCTGAGAACCCTCCTAACCAAATAAAAAAAAAGACCGTCTTTACGTAAAAAAAACTTGAAGTTTCACAATCTCTCCAATTTCCACCCATATTTGATCTTGTGCCAGTCAAAGCAATGCTTAGCAAATATAAATAAAAAGAAAGAAAAAACTTATAAAAGAATTTGAAACAGCACATGTTTCTATGGAGGGTTTCATGAATAATCTATTTTTTCAATGAGAACTAAATTTTTTTTTACTAACAACAGCAGTTGGCTCAAGGTTGCTTATCTCTTTTTTGAAAATGCCCTCCCCTTTGCTACGTCACTCCACACATACTCACCTATTTTTGCGCGTCCATAAACTTGGGTGTGTATTTGATAATTTTACTAGATAAGTCGCCAGTGCTAAAAGAAAATCTTATATTTTCTAACTGTTGTGGTGCGGTTTTGATGAGAAGGAATCAAGTGGCCGTATGAAAGCAACCGGGCTGATTTTAATGGACGCCTCTATTTTCAAACTGGTTGCTTTGACGATGCAAAATGAATAACAACTTAGAATAATGCAGTTTCTTTTAAAGGAAAATTTAATCAGGAACCAGAGAGAGATTTCATAATTATCTGGCTCTTTGAGCACTTTAAATTTCGAATGTAAAATTTCTTAATGAGATTTTTCACTGACCCTCTCACCAAAAGTTGATGGTAAAATTGGGTTCTTGAAATTTACTAATTCAAATATTGACAAAGTTAAATTGAAAATGGAGTAATATGTGTGATGCATCTATACACACGTTGGGAGGGCCTGCTTATCTGCCTTTAAAATTAGTATTCATATATGCTCGAACTCTAACCAATGGTGCCATCAAAAAAAAAAAAAACAAACAAAAAAACGCAACTACTATTAGTGAGGCTTAAAATAGGATAAATGTATCCCTCTACTGAAAGGTGAAACCCTGCCGCAACAAAAAAAAAGAAGCAGTTTAGTATCAGACCCAGGAAATCATTTTTTTTTTTTTTTTTTTTTTTTTGAGGGGTCTTACTCCTCTGCGGAAGATTCTGGGTATTCTAAATCCCATCGACTGGGTGAGTTTAAATTAGAAAATAGCTAAAAATACGTTATAAATTGAATTACCATGACCAGAAAATCCGGCAAACACTGCGTGCAACATACGGAACCACTGGACAGCTGTTTGGACATTATGAGATTTCGTCAGCAGAGTATACCGTCATTTCTCCTACAGGAGATTGAACCAGCGACCACAGAATGCAGAGCCGAAACTCTGTCACTGAGCTTCTGGTCCACATCGTTCACAAACTATCCCAAATTAACACGTCATGGTAAATACGTTTTAATTCGTTAAAGCATTTTATCAAACTTTTATTTCAGAACTGCTTTCTAAATATGTTTTAAGTGCAACAATATTTCTCATTGTAAAAGATCAAATTTATGGAAATTACTTATCCTTGCCAACAGATGATTGTTTCCGACAGCCCTTTAGAAGTTAACACAGTTACTATAAGGACACATCTGGATACATCGAGAAACGTATAAAGGTGTTTCTATTTCTCATGTTATATAGTCGTCTACAGCATCACAACGGCACAATAATTAAGACGCAATGAATAACGGACGCACGCAGGAATAACAGACGCAGTGACAAAGACAGACGCAGGAAGACTTCTTTAACAATATTTTTACCTCTCACTTTATTTGTAAGGTTTCGAAAAGGGTTACTCAAAGTTTGCGTGTGAGAGGGAGCTGGAGACCGAACACAACTGAAATATTTTGACCCCAAAGTTATGGCCGTCAGCGTTGCGTCTTTCTCGTTCTCCATGGCTGCTCAACCGGAGCCCTGGCTTTCCTTACTACACCTCGTCCATCTCCGTTTCCAACTATACTGCTTGTCCTCAACTCTACTCGCCTGTCTCTAACTCGAATCACCTGTTCAATTCGTCGGCCTTATATTACCTTCAAACTCCCACGTGGTGATAAGGACACGCCTCAACAATTTCTTCCGATATCTGGCGACCGGGATGTGTCACTTCCCCTACCTTTGGAATGGCTTGTGTGATCGTCATCGAGCGGAAATAACTGTCATGCAGTTCAGAGGTCACTCTCTTCCGGTGCATCAGTCTATGAGAGTATAATGGGATTTTTTTTTTACCTCGTCCCATTTCATCAGCCAATTTCCGCCCACGCGATTTCCTCTCATAACTGCCATTAGAATGTGTCACTTCCTTCCGGTGCATCACCTTGAATGGCATTTTTGGCCGGGTCAACAAGTCAAAACATAACACTCACAGCTTGGTCTTAAAGCCAGTTGTGTGCCAAATCTAAGCAAAAAAACAGAGTAAATTACTAATGCCAGATGTTTTCGTCCACATTTCTTAGACGTTTACTTCTTGAGGATTTTTGGTACAATTACAATACCTCATCAATACTCAAACTGACGCGACAATGAATGACCAAAATGAAACTTTTCAAGTTTCGATTTACAAAGGTATCTTTACATGCACATATCTTTCCTGTGAAGCGCTTATGGGGTAAGGCTTACAGTCGGAGGAAATGGACCTGACGACTCGAGTTCGAACCCTCCACAAGGCTGATTGCATTTCATAGAGTGCTAATACACTTGCAAAAAGTATAAATCCAATTATTCTCTTTCCCATCCATGGATAAATTGTAGGGCAGACAGGTTATTTATCCTTGGTATGGCGACCTGTTTAGGAGAGAGAAAACTGATTTCAAACCAGCTGAACCCCACCACATAATAGACTTTTTTGTAGCATCCTAACCATGGTGAAGGGGTTGGGTAAATACATCTTCTCGTCTTTGTATCTCGTTTCTTCTTCATATCTTATTTCTTGTTTGGCTGTCCTGTCAATAGAAGTTGCACGAATTTCTCTCTTTTTTTTTTTTTTTTTTTTTTTTTTCATCCTTTATACAAAATCAAGTGAGTGGAAATCAACTTAGGACAGATCGATGAAATATTGGTGATATATATATTCTTTTGGGCTATAAGCTAATTTCTCAAAAGTTCTTCCTCGAAAAAGACACTTACAGACGTGACATTAATTCCTCCGCGGAAAAATGTTAGGTCAGATGTTTGCGAATAATGTTTCTGGTTAAACTGGCTAAAGAGATCTTTCTTTCTTTCTTTCTTTCTTTGTTTAATGGCATATCAACTCTTTTTAGGTTATTTAATGCCAAAGCCATTCTCCTAGAAGAACAGTAGTGGTACTATTTAACCCATAGCTGGGAGGATAAGGGGGTTCATACCTTTCCCAAGGGTATTTGCCCGAAAGTGAACGTAATAGCGCGACTGGAGTACGAACTCTCGTACGTACTACGATTCCGCAGTCCATCGCTTTAACCATTACACCACGAGGACACCCCCTGGCTAAAGAGAGTAACAGTTAATATCTTAAGTGGTTGTAGGAATAGTTGTATACCTATCGATAGTGTGATAGATACATTATTATTTTTAAAAGTGTACAAGTTTTACTTTAGTGCAACCGATGTTGTTGACGCTTTGTAATTTTATTCACTAACATACTTTTATTATATAACTAAGTAACATATCAGAGGAGATAATTTAGTCTTAGGAGGACTTACGCAACACAGTCTTTCTATTTGTTTTACCCATTTGTTCTCGTGAAGTATCTTCAAATATTTTCAGTACAAATGAAAAAAAATGAATTTCATAAATTAGGAATATCAATTCACTATTAGTCAAATTATTAATTTTATTTCTTTCATACCAGTTTTCAGAAAGGTTTTTTTGTGCTTCATAACTTAGTCTTTTTGTCCTTCCATCTGATGCTTACCCTGCCAAAAAATATGAAATTAAACACTTAGAGAATGTTCACGTACGGCTTTTTTTTTCTTTGCAGTAAATAAACTAATGGTGTAATGGTTATCGTCGTAGGAAATGGACACGGTGACACGAGTTCAAATCCTAGACGAGACTGATTGCATTTCACATAGCACTAATACCCTTGGGAAAGGTATGAATCCAATTATTTTCCCGCTAGCTATAGGTAAATAGTTGGGCAGACTAGGTTTTCCGCCTGGGTGAGGCAACTAGTTTAGGAGAAGGAAAACTCTGAATTCAAACCTGGTAAACTCTGTTTAAAAATTGACCTTGTCTCATATCCTGCCCAAGCGGAGGGGTTGGTAAATATGGGTAAATAAACTACTAAAAGATAAGAAGCAAAACATTTTTATTTGATAGATGAAAATTCAGACTTGATAAACTGTATCGTATATTCTAGAGTGTCTTCGATACTATACTATTTGACTCTTGCAGCGGGAAATTGTAGGAATACCACTTGGCCTAGCCTTGACCAACTATTTATTCCTTCAAAGTTTGTATCTTATGCGTGGTTAGGACGAGCTTTTTCACTTGAAAAACAGCATGGTCCCGATTATATACAGTACTTTAAATAAACTAGATTGAATTATTTAAGTTAATTGAATTTTTTCAATCCTTTCAATAGAAAATATTATGAAATAAATGAATGTTAAGACAAAATTCGTAGTAAGCGAGTTCCTACTCCAGTCGCGCTTTGAAGTGGGGGTCCTCGTGGTGTAATGGTTAAAGCGATGGACTGCGGAATCGTAGTAAGCGAGTTCGAAGTCCAGTCACGCTATTACGTTAACTTTTAGGCAAATACCCTTGGGAAAGGTATGAACCCCATTATCCTTCCATCTATGTGTTGAATAGTTCTTCACTTTTCTTCAAGGAGAACGGCTTTGGCATTAAATAACCTACAAAGGTTGATATGCCATTAAACAAAGAAACCAAACCAAACAAAAGAATTGTCAATTGAAACAGTGGAAATGATCGTAAAACTCTTTCAAGAAGGCAATCCCCGGTAGGTTGTCGTAAAAATGATTTGTTGTTCCCAGTCAGTTCCGTCTAAAAATTTGGTTCAAATATGAAAAAAATTGAATGGTTAAAAAACTACCAGGTAAACTATAAGACAAAAGAATTAGAAAAGAAAGCTCAAAGCCATATGGCTTGAAGATAAAGAATATAAAACGAGAATCAAGAAAGCGGGTGAATCAAATGGGATTTACAAAAGGCTGACTTTTGTTCGGCTTTTCTCTCATACACGAACTGAAAAAAAAAAAGAATAGAAGGACGAGACTAAAGCAAAACTATCATGGCGGGTGGAAAATTTGATGGAAGTGATGAATTAAGAATTTACATTGGCCAAGGTGATGATGCTAGAACTTTTATTTGGAACCCTGCCTGAAGAAAAGTAAATTTCCCCATGTCATTCAAAGTATAGGGGTGCATCTCATTAAAAGATCCAGGAGAGATGTCAGTGCACATGTATACATGGAAAACCTGAATATTTTTCTCATTCCCTTGATAGAAAATTGGTTTGGTGATGAATTCATTTTCTTTGCAATAATGAATCCTGTAATATAGGAAAAGGGATTCAAACTTTTCTTTAGGAAAAGCATATAAATGACATGGTCAGATAACTGTCCCGATCAAAATTCAATGGAAAATTTATTAGTGACATTTAAAAAGGAATGGTCCACGAAAAGGCTCTATACAGCAAAAGATGTATTAATTACTATTTGATTTGGTTTCTTTGTTTAATGGCATATCAGCCTTTGTAGCCATTCCCGTAGAAGAACAGTCGTGGTACTAATTAAACCATTGTTGGGAGGAGAAGGGGGGGGGTTCATACCTTTTCCAAGGGTATAATTGCTATTTGAGAAAGTTAGAACCACTTTACATAACACTTGCTTTAAATTTGTGCAACCCATACCTGAAAAAATTAAAGCTGTCTTAAAATCTCGTTGAGGTAATAACATGGAATTAATTCTGAATTTTTGTAATTCAATTCCATATTTTTTTCTTCTAGGCTGGGATATTCAATATAATTTTCCTTTGTGTATCTTTGAAACAATTATTCTTATAATTTAATCTTGTTTGTATAATTAATATTTCATGAAGCTAGAATGTTCTGCTATCAAAGAAAAATGTTTGTATCTTATCTGTTATTAATTCATTTACCCGGCTCATTGGCTTAGTGGGTAGTGTTCGCTAATGGTCCGGGAGACCTGGAGTCAACCCCAGGTCGCGTCATACCAAAGATTTTAAAAATGGAACTTGATACCTCCTTGCTTAACACACAGCAATATAAGGTACGTGTCAAGGGTAAAGTGGAGCAATCCAGTGAAATGAGTAGTGTCCTCCCCTACACCTCGGTGTAGTAGCTATTGAAAAGGGAGCCTTCTGGTCGCCCTGGACTACGGTCGCCAACTTTACTTACTGCTTTTATTATATAACAAGGAAACCCAGTAAATTCAATTTAATATTTTACTAACGTAAATATGCTCAGTAACATTCATGTATCTCTCTTATAGATAGGACACCGACAGGTAGTATCTCTTCGGTTCAGAGTGGAATGGGATTAATGGCAATGAAGAGTTAACGCTACACTCCTCAGAGCTCGGTATATTTATAAGCAAAGGATTAGACATCTTTGAAATAGAAATAAGATATATATTAATAATTCATGTCATAAATTTATTCAAATTGTAATCAACTGTCATGATTTGTGTCTTTTTTCCACAATGGCAGACAATCAACGCCAATGACGTAATCGCCCTACACCCGATAACCTTCATTCTTCATTGACCAGATTCTCACTATGAATAAAATGTTTCAATATTAAATTATTTCATAGACACGTGTGTCGATTCTGAATTGATTTCATGTCGAACAACATTAAATGTTACAAATGTTCCTGGATATGTTTTTTTTTTAACACTCACACATACGGAGGTTTTACAGGCCCGGAAACAGTATTTAATATTTGATGTTAATTATATACTTGTTTATTAAAAAATGTCTTGTTTGTTTTTTTTTAAGCGGTCATCTATGTATTCTTACAGATTTTAGCCAGATTTACATGTAAATGAAAATCTATTCAAATCACTTATAAAAGCCAATTCGATTTCTATAACATTTAGACTTTTTGAAAAAGGAGAATTGAGAAATATTCTGATATTAGATTTATTGTTGTCGAATATAAAGAAATAGGGATACTCGGTAAAGAACTTGTATAATATATACTCAAGTTGTTTTTAAAAAGATTATATCATTTGAAATGTACAGGGTATTTCAGGAAAATTGATATAATTTCGTAATCTAATAACTTGACCAATTCTTCAAATGCAAATCGAGCTTTCCGCGGGCCATTGTGACGCATAAAAGAACCGTTATAAGAAATTTTTGTAAAAATACCTTTTGTTGCCTGTCATATCGACCATTGCTGTTGGTCCACCCAAGCTGAGAACCGTGACGTCTGGCATCTCAATACCAACCACGTTGTCGTCTCCTTTGAAAACACACGCTTGGCCACCCTCAAGGACAAGAGGCGCAGGAGAAAGTAAAACAAAACTATGCCATCCAAACCAAACCTTTAACTACGGCCATATTGGTCTTATCAGTCACGGACGTGCCTGCAGTTGGCGCAGACAACCCGCTTTTTTTAAAAATCTTCATTCATGATTTCAAAATATGAGGAACTCGACCAGTTCTTGTTCAAATGATCTTAAATTTCATCGACATGAGTTGAAACAACTTAAAAAGCTATAAATAATGTTTAATACGTTTTCTTTTCCAGGAAATGGCATTTCTACACCTGGAAAGAAAAAGAAAACATTCAACATAAAGTTAAGTTGGTTCTACACATGCAACTAAATACTGCGATCATCTAAAAGAGCATTGGTAAAAATATTAGTTTACGAAATATCAATTTTTCACAATTACATTGTATGTAAAAAATGTTTCAATATACATGGGATCGACATAACTGCTGACAACTCTACAACTAATAATGTTGTATTCTTTTTTGTTTCAGATTTGAAAATAGTATACAATAACAACTATTAATTCTCGATCATAATGTCTTGAACATGAGACGAAAATACATTTTTGTGACTAATTATTTGGAAACAAAACTCATTCAAAACTGTCTCAAAATAGACGCGACCTATTAATGTGATAATGATTCATTAGTGAGACAAGAAATTCTAAAGAAGATTGCATGTTCTGGAAGCTGACATAATAACAATTAAAAAATATTGATTTGATGGCTCTAGCTCAAAGAATGCATTTTTTACAAGACTTGATCCGAGTGACCGCCATTGTGCTTGACTCAGTAATAAATCATTATCATATTAATGGGTTGCATCTATTTTGAGACACCCTGTAAATTTCTGTCAATGCTATTAGTATGTAAAGAAATCATAATAAATATGAAACTGATCTATTCGAGAGATGGGATTTATGAGACCGAACAATAATAATAGGATAAAGTAGTTTTATTCAATTCTTCCAATCTATATTAGATTAAGTTCAGACTATTTTTGGAGTGGAATCTAATTATCTTTCTATTTTCTTCCCTCTTTGCTGTAAAATATTGTCCTAGTGGAGAGCTTAACCACTCCTTCCCTATATACTCTTAGACCCTCTTTGTCCATGCCAGGTGTTGAACCGCTAAGAGGGTATTCATTTCATCCTTACATTCGACTAGTGTAAAAAAATGAATAAGAAACTTTTTTAATTAGATTAATGCCACCCTAGCGAGTGGGTGAATAAACGATAAAAACAAACAAAACGTCGTTTAAGTACAAATATCTGTCCAAAAGAGATTCTACATGCTTTTCCCTCTGTCGAAGAGGCTTAGAATACACTGACTAACCCCTGCAGAGGGTAAGAACCCCACAGCAAAAAAAAAACAAAAAAAACAAAAAACATTGGTGTCCTTAGTATGACAGAAAACCACATCTAATGTATAGACTCCTTTTGTAGAGCTCTGGGAAGTGGGAAGTAACCTTTCATAGTCCTTTCTCCTCGGACCCGGATTAGTAGGGCCTGTTAGGATCCCATCTATGGGTCAAATAGATCTGTTCAAAATCATTCCTTTTTCATATAATGATGCCCAATAACTGTGTAAATTATTTGTATTAAGAATAGCTACATGAAGCTATAATTGCTTACAAAAATTATTATTACTTACGTTAAACGATATAACTGTGTTCCAATAAGTTACAACTATTAAATAGGAGCAATTACTTGAAACTATAAAATCATTTGTATCAGATAGGAATACTTTGAACCATAGAACTATGAGCGGATTATTTATATTAGATAGAATAGTTAACCGTCTGAAAACGCTTAAGAAACAACCGAAAAAACACTTTTTTTCGGAAGCCACGGGAGACAGCATGGTGGATTTAAAGGTGAACGGACAAACCCTCTGAGGGTTCAACACCATGCCTAACCAGGTCCTGGGAGTATAAATCCTATGGCTCAACGGCCAGGATCAAATAGTTCGATTAGGGAACTACTACTGCTTATCTATAAGGGTGGCTTCTGTAGACGAGAATAAAAACAGCCATCAAAAGATTACCATGACCCACACTCAAACCACCTGTCCAAACTGCATTGCTCTTCGTGCGGGTATAAAAGGGGCGCATCCTGCTGGGGTTGGGGCTCTGGCATCAGTGTTCAAAATATCAACTTCAGAACTCAGACTAAAACAAAAATTACTAAAACGCACAATACAAATAGTAACATTCAACGTTAAAACTTTAAATAGAATAGGCCAACTACCGGAGCTAAAAGCTTCGGCGATAGATCATAAAATAGACATAATATACATACAAAAACACAGGTACACTTATTACGAGGATATTAAATATCACTATACTGGCAGTGAATGAACGTTAGCCACTGCATCTGCATGGAAAAAACTGTTAATGTCACGATAGGATGTGTATGTATGCTTATAGGACCACAGGCCCTAAAATCACTAAATATCGACGAAATACAACCGGGGATGATGGTAGATACTTTTAATGGCGACCCCAGCCCAACAATTACCTCCTGCTACAGCCCGACCATAGTTAGTTAAGAAACTGACCTCATCGCTTTCTGTAATGAGCTATCCTCCCTTGTTCGAAGCATCCCGAAACACAACGTTCTCGTCATTGGTGGAGACATGAATGCCCAAATTGGTAAAAACGTAAACTACAAATTCAGCTTAAACAATTCGTCAAACAGAAATGGGGAATATCTTACAGATTTTACGCTAGAAAATAGATTAACAAGCCTCGATACTAAATTTCAGAAAAGGAAGAGGAAACGATGGACCTACACCTACGCAAGTAATACTAAAGCACAGATCGAGTACGTTTTTATAAATAAGAAATGAAATAATAGCGCATTGAACCGCGAGGGATATTCCTTTTTCGAGGGTGTGTCTTCCGATCACCGAATTGTCACAGCAAAGATACGACTGAGCCTACGAAGAAATCCAGCCCGAACAAAAACCACTGCACACTATGACTGGTCCCTGCTTAACAACATGGATATTAGAGATAAATATATGTTAAAACTAAGAAACAAAATCGATGCACTACAGGAGAAATCGGAAACACATACTCCGAATGACGAATATGAAAATTTCGTCAATACCTACTTAGAAGCGGCAGTAGAATGCATACAAATTAAACAAAGAGCTTAATCTAGAGTCCATTGGAGACATTAGTGGTTAGAAAAAAAGCGTACTAACGTGAAAACTGCTTCTAAATGCAATAGGAGGAATCCAACCAATATCAAAGCCCTGAAACTTAAAAAAAAGGAACAAAATGAATTAGCTAACATATGCCGAAAAGAACAAACAGAATACATACAAAATCAGATCGATAAGATTAGAGACTCGGTTGAAGATAGAGAATCTAGGATAGCAAATAACCAATAACGAGAACTATTAGTAAACAATTAGACATCAAACTAGGATCGTTTATGCAAGAACTCCTCGAATCGGTACCAAGAAAAATTTTAAATAGAAAAGCCGCAGAGCTTGATGAAATACCCCCAGAAGTATGGAAGACCAGGCAATTCGACGACATATTGCTCCGACACTGTAATACAGTATATAATCAAAACACAATAGATAGGAGGACAAAGGGATGCATCTTCCCCTTCCCTAAAAAAGGCGACTTCAGATTAACCAAGAACTACCGAGGTATAACCTTTACATCCATAGTGGCCAAGATCTACAATGTTCTTCTCTGCAACGGCATAGAACCCAGGATTGAGAAGATTCTTAGGAAGAACCAAAATGGCTTTCCGACATCACAAATTTTGACTATCCGACGAATTCTAGAAGGTGTATGTGCAAAAAACCTACAGGCAACAATACTATTTATCGACTTCTCCAAGGTCTTTGACTCCCGAGACAGCAGAAAGATGGAGCAATTCCTACGGCCTACCCAAAGAAACCGTAGCAGCCAAAATGATGCTGTATAAAAACACGAAGATAAGTCCACTCGCCGGATGGAGACACAGACTAATTCGACATTGTAGCAGGTGTGCTGTAAGGAGACACATTAGCCCCATGTCTCTTTATCATCTGTCTAAACTACATGCTTAGAACGTCTATTGATAAAATGAAAAACAACGATTTCAAGCTGACCAAGGAAAGAAGCAGAAGATACCCCCCACAAACAATTACGGACGCGGACTACGCTGATGACATAGCGCTTCTGGCAAATACACCCGCCCAAGCCGAAACCCTGCTATATAGTCTGGAACTAGTAGCTTCTGGAATAGGCCTCTATGTCAACACAGACAAGACGGAATACATGTGCTTTTATCAAAGAGGTGACATATCCACACTAAATGGTAGCTCTCTGAAACTAGCGAACAAATTCAGTGTCTCATCAACTGAGACAGACATCTACACGCGACAAGGAAAGGCATGGACAGCTTACTATAGACTATCGGTCATATGGAAGTCAGACCCGACCGATAAGATAAAACGCATTTTTTCCAAGCAGTGGTCGTGTCGATTCTACATGGTCTCTAACTAAACGTATGGAGAAAAAGCTTGATGCCAATTACGCAAAAATGCTGCAAGCAATATTGAAAAAGTTCTGGAGGCAGCACCCCACAGAGCAGTAGCTGTATGGCCACCTACCACCCATCACGAAAACAAGTTAGACGAACCATAAATGCAGGACACCGTTGTAGAAGTAGGGAAGAACTCATAAGCGTCATACTCCTGTGGACCCCTTCACATGGACGAGCAAAGGCAGGATGACCAGCTAGAACCTATATACAACAACTCTATGCAGATACAGGATGTAGCCTTGAAGACCTACCAGGAGCGATGGACAATAGAGACGCGTGGTGGGAGATGATCTGGAAGATCCATGCTGGCCGTGTGACATGATGATGATGACTATAAACGTGATTCCCTAATCTTTAAGCATAAAATGTTTTGGTGGGTTAACATGGCGTTAGAATCAATAAGTCTGCACCCTTTAGTTCTAATAAAAGTCACCTTACAACCCATTTGTGATATGAATGAGTCATGCTAGTTTTAATAATAAAGAAATTCAACACTCATCAATTTGCGCTCTAGCAATTTTGTCTTTTATTAATAAGAACGGATGATTATATATATATATATATATATAGCCATACTGTGTTGTGATACAACGAAACAGTCTGTCTGTGGATGATAATGTATACGCTTCCCAATGGGGGTTGAGCACTCTGGCGAAGGAGTTTACGGCTGCCGCTCGCATAATGCAAAGCTCTTCAAACGAATTGAGCACTCTGGTAACCGGTAAGGTGTAAAATGTAAACAAACGAACGCTAAAACTTAATACGTTATAATTCCCTACCTAACGTGGTACGCTTGTTGGCTGATCGGTCTGATACTAAGTCTACCGTAAAGTTAGGCGGGTTTCGATCCCAGCTTCAAGCGTTCTACGTGTCTTGCCACACTGAAGAGTTGTGATACAACGAATCAGTCTATCTGTGGATGACAATATATATATATATATAAGTTGGCGACCGTAGTTGAGGGAAACCAGAAGGCTCCTTTTCAATAGCTACTACACCGAGGTGTAGGGGAGGGCGCTACTCCTTTCTCTGGACAATATATATATATATATATATATAATGTTCTGTTAGGCAGACCATTTTCCCATTGATATTTGCTGTTTTCAAGACGGTTAAATTGCTTCTTGACTGGGTCCTATTTTGTTGGATAGGTATCTGGGATTGACAAACATTTGTAATTTTGTGTCGCAGTGTACTGCAATCAGTCAGTGAAATGCCGAAACATTATCGTCACCTGCCACTTACAAATATCTTTAAAAAATACCTAAAATACTACCAAGACAAGCAAAGTTCCACTATTCATTGGAATCGGACTTTGACCCTCACTACGTGCCTAAGTATTATTACTTTCGACCAGATTAATCTGAGTAAATTTATCTTCTCTTTGATTTCGATTTCCTCAACCATTTCCAGTAATAAGTATCAACAAATGCAGTCATCCGCTCGTAAATAAATTAAAAGGGGGGGAATAATGCGGGCTGAAATTAGAAGTATTGCTTACTATCACCTCATTTTTTAAATATATAGGTGGATGAGCGTACATATATGTGTGTGTGTGTGTGTGTGTGTGTGTGCGCGCGCACGTGTATATAGATATATGTGTCTGCGTGCGTATATGTATGTGTGTGTATATATATATATATATATATATATATATATATATATACACATAAATATTTCTGTGTGTGTGTGCGTGCGCGTATATATATGTGCGTGTGTGTATTTATATAAATCTATGCGTGTGCGTATATGTATGTGTGTGCATATGTATAAATTTGTGCGTGTGTGTATACAGACATGTGTGTGAGTGAGTGTGTATATATATATATATATATATATATATATATATATATTAGTCGTGTTAGTGGTGTAATGTTTGCCGTCCTGGGAAATTGACACGGTGACCTGGATTAGGCTATTTTTACTTCACGAAGCACTAATACCTTTGGGAAAGGTATGAATCAAACAGTTCTCCCTCCAGTTTTGGGTTAATAGTAGGGAAAACTGGGCAGACGTTGGTATGGCAACCAGTCTAGGGTAAGGAAAGCTCTAAATTCAAACCTGTTAAGTTCCGCTAAAAATTGACCTTGTGTCGCATCCTACTAGTGCGAAAGGGTTGGTAAATAATATATATTTAGTGTGTATTGTATTTAACGGAAGCAGACTCAAGCCATATTTGTTATCTGAGACGCTTACAGATTTTCTTTTAAATGAGGGATTAAGTTAAGCAAGGAATCTAAAAACATTTAGAAAAAATTCGATTGCAAGCAGATTATGATGATGAATGAACAAAGGTTCGTATAACAGAAGCCAACTCTGCAGTACTGAATTTTCTTGGCACTCTAGGCACGCGCTTCTTGGATTTAGTGGTTAATACACGGCTGCAGCGTGTCAATTGTAATATGTGTCAAGTTGAACAGCCCAAAGCTGGATGGGTAGCGAGCTGGTCGCAAGATTCTGTTAAACTAGTCTTCCGAGCAGGTACAGCCTGATGATCTTAAAACTCAACATTTGGACATGACGATTTGTACCACAAAGCAGGTTGGACACAGTAACAAAGATTAGCTTTGTATAGCAATGGCTTACAATTGCTAAAAACTCGGTGAGGATCAGACTTACTTTATTGATAAATACTCTTACTAACTATGACTTTCGAATAAGAAATTCTCCAGAGAAATTACCAAAATTAAGTTTGGATCAAGTTACATTTATTAATTATTATGCGAGTCTTTCACACCTGCCCTAACTGATGGTTTTTCATAGGAGTTTAAGTGATAACAAGTCACTTGTAAGTAACGTAGCTGATTTTAGTAGTGCTGTGGTCTGGATATTTTCAACCTTTCCCCTAAGTCCAGTCTGCTGGGGCTGAAGAAAATGCTGACAGCATCTCTTCATAGGAGTTTGACCCCTCCCACTTAACGAGTGCTGTAGATATAATACTACTCCATCTAATGGTGAGGCTCCAGTCCTAGTGCGTTGGGAAATGTGAAGTGCCTCTTTATTGCTATTGGTCCCAGGTCCTCCCTTTCTTGGAGTGGTAGAACCTGATTGGATACTATCTAGGGGTCAAATAGAACCGTTTGAACATTTAACTGTGTGCAAACAATAGCAATATTGTGTCTAAACATATTATCTCGAATTTTTTTACAAATAAGATAACCTACCAACTATTTACTTACAAATCATATGTATAAGCATTTGGTTGTGTGTAAACTAATGTCTCATGTTAAATTAGATTGTTACTGACACATAGAAATACTTGAAACCATGAGCACAGGCTTGTGTTAGCTAAAAACTATTCAGTGACAAATCATACATATTTAATGTATATGTATAAAGATGATTTGGCATTAAATAATCTACAATAGTTGATATGTCATAAAGCAAAATCAAACCAAATCATACATATTCAGTTTATATGTATTAAGAGAATTTGGCATTAAGGGTTGATATGCCATAAAACACAGCCAACCAACCTTTACTATAATTTCTTGTTTAGCCATTTTTTTATCTAGGTACTTGAGGTTCCAAGGACTACAGGACTAGGTTCCAAGGAGTACAACTAAGATTGGTATTACTGTCATCTTGTTAAGTTTTCAGCTCTCTAGCAAGATCCAATTAGTATTATGATAAACATTCTGCTTCCAAAACAGAACAAACAAAAAAAACCCAACTGTGCCGCCTATAAAGTATTCATCAGATGCTTACCCAAGGGCCATGCATGGTTTCGGGGCCAAAGCATTATTAGCATCAACCCAGAGTGTTTTATCAGTATCTTACGATGCCACCAAATTTTGTTGGTTTTCTTTCACATCATGAGAATGCAAGATGAAAATGGAACATAGTCGTATAATTCTCTTTGGAGGTGCCCGTGGTGTAATGGTTATCGTCGTAGGAAATGGACACGGCGACACGAGTTCAAATCCTGGATGAGACTGATTGCATTTCACATAGCACTAATAACCTTGGGAAAGGCATGAATCCAATTACTCTCCCTCCAGCTATGGGTAAATAGTAGGGCAGACTCGGTTCTTCAGCCTTGGTGAGGCAACTAGTCTAGGAGAAGGAAAACTCTGAATTCAAACCTGTTAAACTCCGATTAAAAAATTGACCTTGTGTTATATCCTGCCCGAGCGGAGGGGTTGGGTAAATATGATAGTCGTATAATTCTCTGCTGTATTCACAACGAAGCATTGATTTAATGATGTCAAATTTGAATTAACTGAGTAGATTAAAACAAAGCACTGAAAGAGGAACTGGAAGGGAAATTTCCATGGCATTGGTGTGCACATATGTGAAAGGGAGAGCGGAGAACACGTGAGTATAGTCTTACAAACAATAGCTTTCTCTTTTGAGAAATCTAACTTAAGTTGATACCGAGTAACAATAGAAAAGCACCCAGTAAGGATCGATTTCACTCTTCTTGCTGATTGTCTGGAAGAGTAGTAAGCATCGCTTTTAGAATAAATTGGTAATATTTATTCTCATAAAAATAATCATGGAATAAAACTGCATACGTTATAATAAAAACAAAAGAAAGAATAAAATACAATTAAAAAAAAAAAGAAAAATTTCCAGCTGAAATTTAAAATAAAAAAAGAAAGAATCTATGGAGATAAGACAAAAAATAAGAAAGAAAAAAGTCGGGAGAAAAAAGAAAGAAAATTTAGGAAGGAAAAAAAAAAATAGATTATCTAAGTCGGTGTGACACATAAGTTATAATTTGGCTGATACCAACTTGTGTTGACAGTCTGGCATGGTATTCGCTTCAATACACACACGTGACAATCGTTAACTCTCAGATCAAATTCTGTCAGTGTACATAAGCGGCCACCAAACGGGAAAAGAGTTGTTCATGTAATGACACCCTACTGCTTGTACAACGGGCTCAGTCGACTGGTTCATCACAACGCTCGTATGGATCTCAAAACGTGTTAGTGAACGCTGGATTTTTCTACGGCCACAAATCGGAATAATGGACTATTACAGAGTGTTACCAGTTCTGGAGTTTGAAGAGGCACTGAAGACGGACAAGAATAAAGGAGAAAAGCAAAAAAGAAGGGCAAATATAAAGAGGATGATGTAAGATGAAGAAAGAAATGGGAAACGATCGAGAATGACAGAAAGATATGCCGAGGTATTTTATCAATATTTGTACCTGTTATTGGTTAAACCATGTTCCAGATTTTAGAACACACACACACGCAAAAAGAAATACAATTCTTTCATACAAATGATAGATTACGCCAGCAAAATGTCCACATCCATTAGAGATATCTATATGGCTGTAGAGGCAACCACAACAAAACCAAGGCATGCTTTTTCAGAGCTAAAGTATTAATATTAAACCAGAGCTTTTTCGCTGTACCTTACGATGCCGCTTGACTTTAATTGCTTTCCTTCACATGGGAATACCAGATCAAAATGCAGCTTAATCGTGTAATTCTTTGCTGTGTTCACAAATTTCCACTCAATGTAAACATGCTCAGCAAAAAATTTTTAATTCAGTGATGTATCCATTACCTCCACGCCAGCAAGATTTGACACAAGATCCATTTTAGCGGAGTATAAACGGTTTGAATTCAAGGTTTTCCTTCTCCTTCACTAGTTGCCTAACCAAAGTTATAGAACCTAAATTTCCCGTTTTTTTTTAAATCCATAGCTGAGGATACAAAGTGAAACGAAACAGTCTCGTCCAGGATTTGAACTTATATCGTTTCCTACGTTGATAACCGTTACGCTAGGTGTGACTTCAAATTCAGTTAATTTCGTGATATAAGATATGAATTATCTGGTTAGATGACAACTTCAAAACACTGAAAGAGGAATTTGAACAGAAATCTCCGTGTTGTGTGTGTGTGTGAGAGAGAGAGAGAGAGAGAGAGATAGACACAGAGAGAGAGAGAGAGAGAGAGAGAGAGAGAGAGAGAGAGAGAGTGCACTACACATGTTTTAATACATATACATTCGTAGGGGCAAAATTATCTTACTTTTGAAGACATTTTGTTTGCTTTATTCAATTACATATTATGATGATTTAATTCATAGCTCATTACATATCAACTCCTAGAAATATATTCAAGTATTCCGAAATAATTAAATACATTAGTACCATTCCAATGTAATTCTCCTTTCTACTGATTTTGTGTGTGAAGCAAATTTCTTTAAGTATCTCGAACTTCGATAGATATAATCAATCTAGGCAGATTATAAACAGATAGGGTGCTAATATATCTCCTTGCAGAACTCCAGCAACTATGTTGAAAAATTCAGTATTTTCATCAGATGAACGAAAGTTGACTCTCGTGTTTCAATAGAAAATCATTATGTCTGTAACAGTTTCTTTAGGGAGACCGTAAGCTAGCAGTATTTGCTCCATCTTTCCTGCGTATGGAATCAAATGCCTTGGAGATCTACAAACAATAATGTTACCTCGAGATTTTTGGCACGAACTCCTTATATGATTCAACGGATAGTTAGAATCTGTGATGTGGATCGTTTTCTCCGAAAACCGTTCTAATTTTTCTTAGAACTTTCCCAATTTCAGATTCGATGCGATTGCAAAGCAGAACATTATAAACCTTAGCTGCAATAGAAGCTATACCTCAGTAGTTCTTGGTGATTCCTAGGTCACTTTTCTTAAGAAATGGGGATGCAGCCTTTGGTCTATCTCTCTATTATATTCTATTTATATAAGTAAAGTAAGTAAAATTGGTGACCATAGTCAAGAGCGACCCGAAGGCTCCTTTTTCATTAGTTACTACACTGAGGTGTAGGAATGGGCGTTACTCCTTTTCCTGGATAGCCTCACTTTGCCCTTGATCCCTACTTTATAATGCTGAGTGTTAAGCAAGCTATCAAGTAACCTCTTTTTAGTCTTTGGTATGACTTGACCTAGAATTGAACCCCAGTCTCTCAGGCCATTAGTGAAGACTCTACCCACTTGCCTATTGGCCAATATCCTGGATATGACACTAAACAGTCTGATGGTGAGGTCCCTGTAATGCTGGGGCCTTGGGGAATACGGTGTACTCCTTCATTGCCATTGCTCCCAGGTCCACTCTGGTCCGGCGTGGTAGCACCTGGTAGGGCCCTATCTATGGGTTAAATAGAACTAACGTCATACTTATGCTAAACTGAATATCTTGAAATAGAAATGTTTTTTGACAATTGAACTGTGCTTACATTTGAACTGCATGTTTGTGCTAAACTGAATTATTTCAAATAGAACTGTTTTTTGACATTGAAACTGTATTTACACTAAACTAAATTGTTTAACATAGAACTGTTCTGACATGTGTAAACAAAATCTGTACTTTTTCTAAATTGAATGAGCTGAAGTAGAATTGCTTGACTAAACTGAATAGCTCGAAATAGAAATGTTTTTTACAATTAAACTGTACCCACATTTAAACTGCGTGCTTTTGCTTAACTGAATTGTTTTAAATTTTACTATTTTTGACATTGAAACTGTTCTTTCACTAAACTGAATTGTTATATATAACTGCTTGAATAGTTAAAAATAGAAATGATTTTGACGATTAAACTGTGTACACATGCTAAACTGAATTGTTTTAAATAGAACTGATTTATATAAAAATGGATTTGGCGTTAAATTACCTACAAAGGTTGATATGCCATAAAACTCAACAAACCAAACCAAGAAGCAGACAATATCTCGCTGAAACTATAACAGACGCAGACTATGTAGATATAGTGCTTCTTGTAAATACACCTACCCAAGCCAAATCCCTGCTGCATAATCTGGAGCAGGCAGTTGGAGATAGGGTTACTCGAGAAGGATCTATCTCCACTCTAAATGGCTGTCTTCAAAAAATAGTTGACAAATTCACGTACTTCAGCGGCAGTACCACATCAACTGAAAGTGATGTCCATATTCGCCTAGCGAAACTGTAGACTACAGTCGATTAGCTATCGATCATTTGGAAGTTTAATCTATTCGGTAAAATAAAACAGGATTTCTTCCAAGCAGCGGATGTGTCAACACAACTCGATGAATGTACCACATGAATGCTAATAAAACGCAAAGAGAAAAAGCTTGACGGGATCTGCACAAGAATGATACGAGTTATACTGAACAAATCCAGGAAGTAACTTGCCAAGAAACAATAGTTGTATGGACACTTACTGCCCATCACTAAAAACATCGACGAACAAGATATGTATTACACTGTTGGAGAAGCAAGGATGAACTCATGAGGGACTTTCTCCAATGGACTCCTACACATGGATGAGCTAGTGTTGGTCAACCAGCTAGATTATTCCTACAACAACTATTTGGTCACAGGATGCAGTTCGGAAGACCTCCTGGGATCGGTGGATGATAGGGACGAACAGCAAAAGAGAGTCAAAGAAATTTTTTTTTAACTGGTCTCCTTCGTGATCTCCAATATACCAATCAGATTCCTGAAATCATAAATCCCGTCAATGACATATTTCAACTGATTTAGTTTGTGAGTTTCCTTGTCTATAAACCTAGGGCGCATATAACTATACATCCTTTAAATGATTCATACAAATAATATGTATCTATACATATATAAGAGAGGGAGAGAGAGAAAAAGAGAAAGAAAGAAGTAGACATAGAGAACTATTACACAATTTCTCTGCATTAAAATATGACTTTTAAGTCTTCCTGCTATCTAGCAGGAGAAACAAGTGCACTGTTTAACTTTCTGGAATATTCGAATAAAAAGCAATTCGAATTATTTCACAATTGCATGTAAGTATTTACTGAACCCCTCTCACGAGCTTAATGTCATAAAAGGTCATTTATAAACAAAGCTTAACAAGTTTGAATTCAGAGTTTTCCTTCACCTAGACCGGTTGTCCTACGAAGTTTAAAGAGCATAGTCTGCCCAACTATTTACCCATTCCAAAAGGGTGAATAGTTGGACATATATTTTTCCCAAGGGTGTTAGTGCTATGTGCCATGCCGGTAACGATTACATTATGAGTGCCTCCTCATTTGAGAAATGTTATAATTTATCAATCCCAAGATGTCTCAGACTTTGATTATCATAACAGAATGTTTATTTCATGAATTTGGATTTCAAGACTAAAAGTCATATGATAGTCTCAAGATTGGCTTCAAGAGTGAATAAAACTTAAACTTTCGAATTTAACGATTGAACTAGTCATCTTTGGACGTATTTATAAATAACTTCAAATGGTTTTTCTTAAGGATGTTAAGTCGAAAAATTAGACTGAAAGTTAATTTTCAAATAAGGAATTGTTTTTATCATTTTAATAAGTATTTGAGGATCAAAATCTAATATTTGGAGGTAGTTTAGTGTACTGTATAGATCATTTGGAGTAAGTACTTCAAGATTGATCTAACTTCTTCAGTTCTTCAGAATTATATACGTATATGACACTTATAATTTTTAAGCAGAATTATTCAAAAATAAACATGGGTCACTTCCATAGTTCATAAGTCATAAGCATCTAATCTGGTAAGTTATGTTTTACGGCATATCAACTCTGGGGGGTTATTTAATGCTAAATCCTCTAAGCACTGATATATTAAATATATATGATTTGTAAATGAATAGCTTTAAACGAGCCAGAACCCATTTATGTGCACTCAGTAAAATTGTTTCAACTATTCCAATTCAACACTAGTAATTCTGTTCAACATAAATGGTTTCAAATCTAATAAATGATTAAACAATTCTATTTGACCCCTAGATGGGACACAACTGCAAACACTCAGAGAGAGAGTGGACCTGGGAGTAATAGTAATGAAAGTGTACTCCACATTCCCAAAAGCTCCGGGACTGGAGTCTCACCATCAGATTGCTTAGTATTATATCGATGACTCTTGTCTTTCCTTTTTGCAGAGATGCAGCCAGTGAATTTTAAAGCTCTAACCGACTGGGTTGTATACTCCGAAATTTGTTGGACTCGTATCTTTCCAATCCGCTCTGATGCGAAGTAAACACAGTCTCAATTTGAATTTAAAGTCCTGCCGTCGTTTCTGTTTTCCGTGCCATCAACCATTTGATGACCTGCACTTCTGCAACAACCGTTTATGTTCATTAAAATATTTTACGAAGGTAATGAGTTGTCACTTTCTGAAAAGGTTCTTCATAATAGCCTTGTCAATTATTATCATTCACTTTTCTACATGAATCATCTCGCCCGACCCTCAGCGCTATTCAATAGCAAGGGGAGTTCCATTCTCACTAGGTGCACAGTATGACTTTGTGTTGGACTAATGTCTACTTAGAATAGGATATTTGCTTTTCCCGTACTTCAGAGAGTCATGTATTTCCCAGTCAGTCTTCTAAGCTATTAAGCTCACTCTTGCGGAAGCTTAGATACCCACTGCATCCCCTTGCAGAAGGATGAGACCTCACTTAAAAGGATGATTCTTTTAATGATATTAAATAGGATCTAGTGGCAAGGAACCCTTTCTGAAGCTTTTGGTAGTGTGAAGTAATTCTTCCTTGCCATTGATTCCCGGTCCACTCTGGGCCGGAAAAGTAGGACTTGCCAGGGTTCCATCTAAGGTTCAAATAGAGCTATTTGAATATTATTAGTATTAGATAAGAATACGTGATACCATAATACTAAGTATAAATTATTTGTATCAAGAATATTTTTTGAAACGACATTGTTTTACAAATGATTATAATTAATTAATTGAAACCATGTTTGTTTGAAAAAAGTCTGACTTCAGATTTAAATAACCCATCTAGGGCTGACATGCCGTGAAACTAACCGACTAATCAAACAAATACTTGAAACCATGTTTGCTTGAAAAAAGTCTGACTTCAGATTTAAATAACCCATCTAGGGTTGACATGCCGTGAAACTAACCGACTAATCAATCAAACCCTTGGATAAGATTGTGAGCGTTCAACAAATGGTTCTTTCTCTCAAGTGAAACCCCTGTTGGTGGGGCTTTTAATAAGCTGATATTATCCCCTTCAGGGAGGCAAAACCCTCCAAATAGAACTTCAATCATTAATAAAGGATAATTGATTCGTTTCCACTGTAAACGGTAGCTCTCTAAAACTAATTGACATGTTCATCAACCGAGACAGACATCGACACGCGACTAGCAAAGGCATGGACAGCTATCGATAGACTTTCGGTCATATGGAAGTCAGACCTGACCAATAAAATGAAACGCAGTTTCTTCCAAGCAGCGGTCGTGTCGATACTGCATATGGATGCGCCACATAGACGTTGACTAAACGTATAGAGAAAAAGCTTGACGGCAACTACACAAGAATGCTGCGAGCAATATTAAACAAGTCCTGGAGACAGCACCCCACAAAGCAGCAGCTGTACGGCCACCCACCACGAAAATTATCAAAATTAGACGAACCAGACATACGGGACACTGCTGGAGAAGAAGGGACGGGCTCATAAGTGACGTACTCCTGTGGACCCCTTCACATGGACGTGCAAAGACAGGACGACCAGCTCGAACCTACATACAGCAGCTCTGTGCCGATACGGGATGTAGCTCTGAAGACCAACCGGAAGCAATGGACGATGGGGAGGGGTAGCGAGAGAGGGTCAGAGATATCCGTGCTGATAGCGTGACATGATGATGATGTTTCGTTTGTTAAAATCGATGGAAAAGCATTATATAGAGAAATTACTTGAAAATTCCCTGTCGACGGGACTTTGAATACGTTGATTGTATCCCCTGCAGAGAAGTAAGAGGCTACCCCAAAGGAATTCTCTGGATATGATACTGAATTAAATCTGATGGTGAGGCTCCAGTTCTATAGATTTGGGAGAGTGTGGAGTATCCCTTCATTGTTCTAGCTCTTAGGGTTCAATCTATGGGTCAAATAGATGTTTGAATATTATTCATATTTGATAGGAATACTAGCTGCCATGTAACTGTGTATATCACTTGAATTAAGAGATACTTGAAGCTATAATTTTTTCTTAAGGATTATTTTTATTCTATTGATTTGGGTTTTTGACATCAGCGTTTGCTGATGGTTTCTCACTGGAATCTAAATGATAGCAAGTCTTCTCAGGTTTCCAGAACTCTTCTCAGTATTCTGGCCGATCTTAATAATGCTGTTGTTTAGATGGTCTCCACTCGTCCTCCAGTCCCTTTACCAATCCTTTGATGACTTTACCATGCTAACCAATTAATATTGGTATCACCGTCACTTTGATGTTCCATAAGTTTTTCCAGTTCTCTAGCAAGGTCTAGGTACTTATCTTTTTTTTTTTTTTCGCTTTCTTTCAGTTTTACCCTGTGGTCAGCCGAGACGTTAAAGTCCACTATTCGGCAGGTTCTCTTTTTTTTCTTTTTTGTTGACTATCTCTAAGTCTGGTTGTCAGGCCGAAATTAGGTGATCCTTTTGGACCTCAAAATCCCAAAGAATTTTGTGCGTCTCATTTTCCTGGATCGATTCTGAATTGGGCATATACCATTTGTTCATATGGTTAAATTTAAACTTCTTGCGCAGTTCCCAGTGGATCACTTGCCCGGCCAGTCGTTTCTTATCTTTTTCGCTGACTTACTGCATTCGCTTATTATGTGATTGATCGTTTCATCTCTATCACCACATAACCTACATCTTGTTAGTTAAAACCATATAACTGTTTCTAAATAAAGCATTGTTATAAAATTGAAATAGTTGCTTAAAATCATAAAAGTGTCAATAAAATATTAGGATTAAATAGGAATACTTGAAATCATATAACTATGTGCAAATTATTCGTATTGATAAATAAAATTCTTAAGAAACCACTAGACTAAAAAAAAAAAATCTAAATATACATAGAAATTAATTCTTTAACTTTGTGGCATAAAATAGTCCAGCAAGAGTTGACATGCCGTTAAATTCAAGCAATGTATCTTGTGTGACCTCTTTGTGCCAAACTAAGCGGAGTATATTCTTACCACGTGACTTGTTAGTGGTCTAATCCAAATAAAGACCAATATTTTGAATGCTAATTTTTTTAAATAAACAAACTTTTCCCATGATAGACATAAAACCACATTGTTGGTACAATTCTTTCCTTCGGCATTATACGTTAATAAGGTTTGATAAAAGTTGAAAATCATCATATATGATGTCTAAATCAATCTGAAAGGATTTTTAGAAACGTCTTTTAATATTGAAATAAATAAATAAATTTATCATTGGTGTCTCAGATAGAAAATTATTTGGAAGAAATTCGTACGACTCGAATTCCGTCCATTGAAAATAAAACGTGCGGATAACAAGTTGTAAACTGATAAATATTTGGCTCCCGGCTGTCTGGGGATTTTCAGGCATTGTATACAAATTCTAACAATCAACAGGAATTGGATACGACCAAAAATGGTTTCGGAGTGAAGATTTGCTGCGAGTCACAGTCTCCACAATCCAGATGAAGAACTGAGAAAATATTTGGTTTGAATTTTGTAATTTATCATGAACCAGAGAAAAAGTTGCTTTCATATGTGAGGCAGCTGTTGAGATTTTTTAAATAGAATTCTTAGGCATGCCAAACATATTTTCATAAAAGATTAAAATTGTAATTTTTAGATTTTGAGGGATAAACCTTTTTTAACAATTCAGAACTTATAAAATCTTTTTGTTGGTTCCAAGTCTGAAAATAAAATCGGCCAAAAATGTTCTAATCCTGATAGCAAGTGTTGATATCACGTCAATATTAATGTCATTTTGAAAGGCTTGATCAAACATTCCCTGTATGTATAACGAGTCTTTTTATTCTGGAAGAGATTTGGAGTGATGTTATCTGGTTAAAACGATTCAGTTTACAAGTCAATGATTTTTTTAAAAATTAAAGTACCTATCTGCAGATATAATTAGTGAGAAATTTACTAACATATCACTGGTTCCGGCTCAATTCGAGAACCATAAAAACGGATGATTGTATCCCCTGACGAGTAAGACCCCCCAAAATGGTTCTCTTTGGTTTAACACTAAACAATATTCGATGATGAAGCTCCCGTTGCCATTACTGCCAAGTCCTCTGTGTCTCGAAGTGGTAGTACCATTTATGGATCAAATAAATCTACTTAAAAATTATTCATATTCGATTGGGCCAGGCACAAAAAAACACTTTAGAAACAACACAAAAAATATAGATATGGCAGTACGATGAACTTGATTCTCTAACTTCTTGGTATAAAATAACCCTAGATGGGTTGACATGCCTTTCAAATAAATTAAATTATCAAACATGGAAAACCCGATTCTCTTAATAAACAGCTCTCTACAATATTTTTTGTGTGGGAGATGAAATCCCATGTAACATAATGGCCGAGGGATTTCGGTTTATGCCTTTGGGTTTAGTTAGGCTGAGGACCTTTCGGCTCAGTGCATGGGTTACTTAGGTGCAACATAAACACAGGTGTTCGCACGCGCGCCAGCGGAGCGGACGTGTCACTCAGAGATGTCACAATCGCCCACATTGGAAGCGGGGTTACGGAGTGCAGGTGACGTCACGCACTGGAAGAGCGCGGAGGATTTTGGGAGATTTTGAAAAAGTCAGTTAGTTGAGAGTAGACACCGGACGAGTTGAGATGAGACCTGCCTCGGGGGAAGACGGTTGGTTTGCGCTTGCTCGCGGAGACTTTTGTGGCGGGTGCCACAAATGTTGGGGGTGGGGGGCAGATGAAAAAGCCAGAATAGAAAGAATGAGTATCTCTCTTCCTTATGTCGAAGAACCTTTAAACTCAAAGGTAATAAAAGGTTTCGTACCTGAACTGAGAAGTCGTTACGTGTTTTTCGAGTTTTGAGATCCTATGTTCTGTGTAATGAACGTCCCATGTACATTTCGCATATTCATGTATATGGCCATGATACACACACACAACAAAATTAATTTAATAAACTAAATCACTGATTAATTTATTCAACTTGTTTTATTGTATTGCTTATATATAGTCTTCTCGCCGTCAGACACACTACATTGCATCTGATGGAGAGGCTCCTATTAAGTTATCAGGAGTGTGTAGTCACCCATTCGTTGCAATTACACTCAGGTCGACTCGGACCTTGAATCGTATTAGAGTCACAGTGTCAAATAGATATATTTGACATAGGTTTTAAATAATTTTGAACTACATTGATACAGTGACTTTTAAAACACTGATATTGCAAATAATTATAAAGTGTTTGCATTTTAAAAGGATTGTGAAGATGCATTTTTGTACTGTATATAATTAAATACAATATTACGGTCCAAAATAACCCAACGAAGATTGATTAACCAACCGTTAAAATATTCTGAAATCGAAAAGTATCAGAGTTAAGAGTTTACGCTTTTAGACTCGTGACGGTGAACGTGAGTCAAAGGAAGATTCCAACAGAAAGAGGGCAAGACTTTGTTTGGCGTGTAGAGCAAAGAAATAAGAAGACTTACCTTAAATTCAATGTCGGCCAAGGTCGAGAAAATGTTTGTGAGCGGAATATATAGAGACTAGGCCTACATCGCATACAAAAAAGTAGGCTCGGAGACGAACACCGGAGAGGAAACAATTAATGGGAGAGAAGAAGAAAGAACGGACCAGAAGAACGAGAAGCAAAGTTGGAAGTTAAGATACTCTGCCTGTAAAACAGTGAACCAGTCTTATCGACCCTCCCCCCACTCAGAGACGAACGATTTTTTTTGAAAGGCGAACACCATAATCAATTTCAACACACAAAACTGGTTAGAGAAAATGACAAAAAAACAAAAAAAAAAAAAACAATGAAAAATGTACTAAAGTAATTTTGATAATTAATAGATACAATAAACACATAGAAGACAGTAGAATTAATCGGTCAAAGGATTAAAAATCATATGCTGTAAGAATGTATGTTTTACACCGGAAAGATAATAAGGTTTTATGTTACTGATTGACAAATCGAGATGTTTTGTATTTCTATAATTACCGATATTTGGAGGTGCCCGTGGTGTAATGGTTATTGTCGTAGGAATTGGACACGGCGACACGAGTTCAATCCTGGACTGATTGCACTTCAAATAGCACTAATACCCTTGGTAAAGGTATGAATCCAATTATTCTCCCTCCAGCTATGGGTAAATAATAGGGCAGACTAGGTTCTTCAGCCTTGGTAAGGTAACTAGTCTAGGAGAATGAAAACTCTGAATTCAAACCGTTAAACTCCGCTTAAAAAATTGACCTTGTGTCATATCCTGCCCGAGCGGAGGGGTTGGGTAAATATGATAGTTACCGATATAAAGGAGGTGCCCGTGGTGTAATGGTTACCGTCGTAGGAAATGGACACGGCGACACGAGTTCAAATCCTGCCCGAGACTAATTGCATTTCACATAGCACTAATACCCTTGGGAAAGGTATGAATCCAATTATTCTCCCTCCAGCTATAGGTAAATAGTAGGACAGACTAGGTTCTTCAGCCTTGGGGAGGCAACTAGTCTAGAAACGGGTTAGAAATAGACTGCACAATCAAATATGAATAATCTGTAAACATATATATTTAATCCTCAGATTGGACTTTAACAGGTACTACCGGAAGATCAGGGAGTAATTATCCATATCATAGTTATATTCAACAAGTCAATCTATGAGGCTATTTGTAAGGTGTTTGATTTTCATAGTGCATTTCATTATTTCAGCCTCAGTAATCATCCTGGATGCTTGCCATGAAGTAATCTTTAACAAGCTAATCTCGCAGGTCGTATATAGTGAGTTTGATCTCAACTTGGTATCTCTCTAAGTTTCTATTGTGTCATAAAAAAACTAAGCTTTGTAAATATCTCGGTAGATTTTCGTAGAGCAGTGTTTCTGATGCAGTTCTCTAAGTACATTGTTTGTGAGTTTGTTCTTCCCTGTTGTAACTTTGATAAGCTTAGAGGTTTTAAACCTTCCGATTGGAAATAACTCTAGTCTTGTGCTCAAACAACTATCGTGCAGGATTCTGTATATATATATATATATATATATATATATATATATATAGTGACGTGCTGGGAAGACTTGTGACGAAATAATCTGAGGACATGTCAGTAAATTCTAAGGTATCAGTCGGAAGTTATCGGAAGACATCGGTAGATGGTAGCTTTAGTTTTTTGACACACCGATATCTATTCCGGATATCTTGTTTATTTTCTTTCTTTACAATGGGTGTTTGTGGGTTCTTAAATAAATAAGAAACCTCTTGAGCCGGCGAAGACTTGGATAAAGCAAAAACAACAAAAAAGAGGACAAACTCCTAACAAGAGAAATAAATAAAACCGAAAAATAGAGAAGAAAAAAAACAGTTTTAAGAAAATATGACCCAGTGTATATTTATATCAGTTATATTTATTTTATTCTCTCTGTTTTATTATTGAGTATCAGTTCTCTTTGAAATACTAAAAGGCAAGAGAATACTGCTCACATCTCGTGGGTTTTTCCGAAGTTGGATTGTCTCCTCTATAAACTGAAACGAACATGACATTCCCTGGTGAATGCATTGTTAACAAACGTCCCCGATCTTGTACCCGGAAAATCAATTTTTTCTACGTTTTTGTTCCACTGTGTCGTCCACCCGACAAAAAAAAAAAAGGGTCATTTATGATAACCCGTATGTATAGATCTAAGATTCGCTGCTAACAAGCAGTGTTCGATTCCAATTAAAATGATAGCCTATGAGAGGGAAAAGATGCTAAACAAATATTCTAAAAAGCAGACTCTCTGTGGATATCAGGCTAAAAACTTCTATTTTAAAAAGTCACCTTTCATATGGCAGATCTTGTTATACTTCTTTGTCGTCAGTAATAAATCTAATATACGCTTTGTGCAAAAAAGTCACCATCCTTTCTCAAAATTTAAAAAGAAAACCTAAATCATGGAAAATATTTTGTGATACAAATCAATCTTGAATTTGTTTGACACATTAAAGAAAATGTTTTCTCAATCAAAATGTGTGGAAAGAAAAAGTGGTCCCTGGAAATGAAAAAGGTGTATTATCATACGAAACTGAGGTACTGCTATAAAAGTATTATCACTTCTAGTAAAGGCAACCAACGTTTATTCCAAAGACTGCTTTACTTCATTACTGAAGGAAAGTAAGAAAGAAAATACAAAGTGAATTTAATAAAAGAAAAGATAAGACGAAGCGAAATAGAGTGGCCAATGGAAATAAGGAAGAAAGAAGTGAAATATGAATGAATAAAAAGACAAAGCAATAAAAAGAAAAACGAAAGAAAGAAGCTGGGCAAAATAAATAAAGAAAAGTGAAATAAGACACAAAAGAAAATGAGGAATAAAGACAGAAAGAAAAAAGTTGAACGAAAGAAAATGACAAGGAAAGAAAGAAAAAAGGAAAATGAAGAAAGTGGCGAAGGAAAATGAAGATGAAAGAAAAAGTTCAAGCGCAAGAAAGGAAAAAGGTGAAGAAGACAAAGCCCAATAAAATAAAATAAAAAACGGAATAGAAAAGCCAAGGAAAGAAATAAAAATACAATGAAAAATAGTCATTGCTGGTCAAAATAGACAACGAATTAAGAGAATTATGACGAGAAACAAATGAATGTCGGCGCAGAAGAAAATCAAGTGGACAGAGCTAATCTGATATTGTTTCATGATTACATTGACTTTCTAATTTCTACATATCTAAACTTTTTCAAAATCTTTCAAACAAACCCAAACCTATTTTGATTAACGGCCAAGTCACACTTAAAGCACTGGTTCCCACCGGAATACACGAGTGAAGCAGCGATGAATCTTGTAAAAAGTAACTTTTTAAGAAGCAACAAACAAAAGCATTTGTGTTAACAGACAGAACAAAGCTTTTTAAATAACAAACACTATTCTATAAATTTTTCTCTTCAAATTTTGTAGCTTTTCAGCTGAACGTTTTCAGTCAATAAACTCTTCTGTTTTTAATTTAAATTACAGGACTTCAAAGAAACAAATAACAGTGTTTACCAACCTCTCCGCTCGAGCAGGATATGACACAAGGTCAATTTTTAAGCGGAATTTACCAGGTTTGAATTCAGAAATTTCCTTCACCTAAACTAGTTGCCTGACCAAGGCTGAAGAACCTAGTCTGCCCTACTATTTACCCATAGCTGGAGAGAGAATAATTGGATTTATACCTTTCCCAAGGGTATTAGTGCTACGTGAAATGCAATCAGTCTCGTCCAGGATTTGAACTCGTGTCGCCGTGTCCATTTCCTACGACGATAACCATTACACCACGGGCACCCCCAAAGAAACAAATAACTTCAAATATGACATCTTTCTCATACGACAAAAGCTTGCTACAACAAGTAGCAGCATTATACTGTCTATCAAATCTTCAAGTCAACTCTTCCTTATAATTTACCACGACGGTATTCATTTCAACATTGTACTATTACAATGGCTGCTTTTTCTTCTTCTTAATAATTATAATAAAAGTGACAAAACCTTAACCATACAGATAAATGGTATATACAGAAATCAGAATATGTACCGGACTCATAGAATTCTCTGGGATTCGGGGATGAAAACGAATTACTCAATACCGGCCAGAAGGTCAAACCTAGCTATAATCAACAAGAAACTATCATGTCATCTATTCTAGCAGATCATATGTTTTATGGAAATCAGACCTGACCGATAAAATGAAATGTTGTTTCTTCCAGGCAGCGGTCGTATCGATACTGCTGTATGGATGCACTACTTGGACGCTAACTAAACGGCTGGAGAAGAAGCTAGACGGCAATTACACAAGAATGTTGCGAGCAATATTGACCAAGTCCTGGCGGCAACACCCCACAAGGCACCAACTATATGGCCATCTACCTCCCATCACGAAAACTATCCAAGCTAGACGAACCAGACATGCAGGACACAGCTGGAGAAGCAGCGATGAGCTCATAAGTGATGTACTCCTATGGACCCCCACATATGGCCGAGCAAAAGCAGCACTACCAGCTCGAACAAACATACAGCAGCTATGTGAGGATACGGGATGTAGTCCTGAAGACCTACCAGAAGCGATGAATGATTGGGAGAAGTGGCGAAAGAGGGTCAGGGATATCCGTGCTGGTGGCACGACATGATGATGATGATGATATCATATGTAAGAGATTGTTTTGTTTGTAATTTCATTAATACGTGAGTTAGAACTAATTAGCACAAGAGTATTGCTATTGTTTTTGTTGTCTAGATTATTGTTATCCAGCACTTATAATTTTATTCAATTTCAATCATTTTTTAGTTGTCTAAATTTCTGAGACGAAGCTTGATGATTTTTATTATTAAGGGCTTTCAGACTATTGTCTTCATCTTTATTGTTATTTCCTCAACGTTTCGGCCGATATGTCCTCCGGCCTTCTTCAGGTGTTTGTCGAACTCAGTATCCTTCACAGAACTTCGAACTACATCCTTTATTGAATCCACGGGTGTTGCCTGTTCTGATTCCGTTAGCCATAACCGGGTACATGTGTTAAGTATTCCTGTATTGTTAGTCACCTGCAGTGAGGATTGAAGTTCCGTGAAGGTTCCCGAGTTCGACAAACACCTGAAGAAGGCCAGAGGACATATCAGCCGAAACGTTGTGGAAATAATAATAATAATAATAAAGATGAAGACCCTTAATGATAAAAATCAATCATTTTTTGTTCACAGTCACGTAATTACAAGTATTATTCATCATCATGTCGTGACGCTAGCACAGATATCCCTGACCCTCTCTCGCCACTTCCCCCTATCGTTCATCGCCTCTGGCAGGTCTTCAGGGCTACATCCCGTATCCTCACATAGCTGCTGTATGTCCGGGCTGGTCATCCCGCTTTTGCTCGGCCATATGTGGGGGTCCATAGGAGTACATTACTTATGAGCTCGTCCTTGCTTCTCCAGCTGTGTCCTGCATGTCTGGTTCGTCTAGCTTGGATAGTTTTCGTGATGGGAGGCAGGTGGTCGTATAGTTGGTGCCTTGTGGGATGTTGCCGCCGGGACTTGTTCAATATTGCTCGCAACATTCTTGTGTAATTGCCGTCTAGCTTCTTCTTCAACCATTTAGTTAGCGTCCAAGTAGTGTACCCTTACAGCAGTATCGACGCGACCGCTGCCTGGAAGAAACTGCGTTTCATTTTATCGGTCAGGTCTTATTTCCATATGATCGATAGTCTATCGATAGCTCACTATGCCTTCGTTAGCCGTGTGTCGATGTCTTTTTCGGTTGATGAGACACTGCTTCCGAGGTAGGTGAATTTGTCTACCAGTTTCAGAGAGGTTCCGTCTAGTCTGGAAATGTCGCCTGTTTGATTAAAGCACATATATTCAATTTTGTGGGCATTGACATGGTGGCCAGTGCCTGGGGCGGCTCGTTCAAAACTGTGCTGTAGTGTTTCGGCTTGGTTGGGTGTGTTCGCCAGTATCTGTTCACGATACTCATTTGTTTGCACGCAGTTAAATGGTTGCAAGTATTGTTATATATCACTAACAATTCAATTAAACATCGGTCACTAACACAGTTAAATGATAAAACAGTTCTATTTCAAACAATTCAATTTAGCATGTCATTTGTTTGCATTCAGTTTAAATTTCAAACAGTTCTATTTGACCCATAGATATGACCCTATCAGATGCTACCACACCCAATCTGACTGGACTTAGGAACGATGTCAATGAAAGGGCACTCTGCATTTCTCAAAGCTCCGGCGTTACTGGCGCCTCACCATCAGATTGTTTTGTGTCCTAGCAGGGGATGTCTTACCCTTTTGCACTGACGACTGGGCTAAGATTGGCTAGGATATTTAGGATAGTCTTAAAGAGCTAAGAAGACTTGTCACTCGCATTCCAGTGAAAACCAACTGTTACTTCTGGTGTGAAAAACTCGCTAGGAGTACAATAATGATAAACTAAATAGAAAACATGGTTTCGAACAGTCTGATTTGTTAAAGAAAAGCCTTCATTTTCCCATCACTAACTGTTAAACCAAAGATCAAAGTGTTTCTACTATTTTCAGTGGTAACAATTGCGAATATGAATCTCATTGCAAGCTTACTGAGCTCCTGTAATTCAAATTCTGAGACGGAAATGACATCGGCAGAAAAGTTTGGTAAGAAAAAAAAAATGAAACCTTTAAAAAAATTGTGGAATAATTCTTTATCTCGGAGAGCTTTTTAGCTTTAATCAAAAGGAACTTTTTTATTTTTTTCAAAGTAAAAAAGAATTCTACGTTCTCAGCAGTTTTCCTCTTGGACTTTTTAGGAACATGCAAATGAAGACCAAATTGTGCAATGTTAAAAGTCAGTCGTGACGCTCTCAGTAAAACAAGTGGTATACTTAGATATAGTTCATTCTATTAACTTTCATTCGGTTAAAACCATTAATCTAACATCGGGCATGTGTATACTCGTGTATGTGTGCACGCACCCGTGCGCTCTAGAAATTTATCTAGTTTTGAGGGTATTTGTGCGGTGACCGATTTCGTTTTTGTTCCCAGTCGGTTGAGTCTGAAGAATACACCGACTGCATCTCTACAGAGGGGTAAGACACCTCCAATAAGTGTCTTGGATATGACACTAAACAATCTGATGGTGAGTTTCCAGTAATGCTGGAGCTTTGGGGAATGCGGAGTACCCATTCATTGCCATCGTTCCCAGATCCACTGTCGCCTAGAGTGGTAGCACCTGATATGCTCCTATTTATGGGTCAAATAGAACTAAATTGTGTACTTAGGCTAAACTGAATTGTTTGAAATAGAACTGTTTTTACATTTAACTGTGTGTGAACAAAAAAATCTCTGCTTATACGATACTGAATTGTTCAATATAGAACATTTTATATGTATTAAAATGGATTTGGTATTAATTACCTACAACAGTTGATGTGCCATAAAACCAAACCAAACTAACTTCGATTTTGCACAAAACCATAAATCTTTACCAGCCAGTGAGAATCGAATTCACGTTGCAGTAATAATATCCAAAAAAAAAGTTCGTAAACCATTACTAACCGGTATGGAGGGGTCAGTGTGTGTATATATATTGACCCAACCCCTCCCCAAAGGACAGGATTTGGCACAAGATTAATTTCCAAGTGGAGTACACGTGCTCTATTATTTACCAATAGCTGTTGGGGAATAGAAGGATTATTGTTTTTTCCATGGGTATTAGTGCAAAATGAAACGCAAACAGTCTAGTTCAAGATTTAATGTGTGTGTATATATGCTCGCGTAGATACACATGCATACAGGCACATATGATGCTTCCCATATCCAGGATTTTACAAGGAGCCGGATTAAATTTCAGTCCTTCCTGTTTCCGCTCAAATCAATTAGTTCTTTTTGTTAGTAAGACGACTGATTTAGTTTTGGGTAGGTAAGTCCTGCCTTCCTTGAAAACTTTGTAGGCTTTCTGAATTTATCAGATGACTAATTACAAACACTAAAATAAAGTCGGAAGTACCTCAGCGAACAAATAAGACAATATATTTACAAATAGATGAATATAAACAACTGATAGATATGCTGCTTGGGTGGGAGTCAATATTGAAAGAGAGAGAAATATTGACGGTGATGTGGGTGAAGAAGACGCACACAGAGAAAAAATGGAGTTAAGAATAGCTCATGTATATATATATATATATATATGCTCCCCCATGGGGGTTGAGCTCTCTGGCGAAGGAATTGTCGGCCGCCGCTAGCGTAATGCAAAGCTCTTCGAAAGAATTGAGCACTCTGGTAGCCGATAGGGTATAAAAATGTAAACAAAGGCTACTGCTGCTGTTGCTAAATAAAATACCTTAAAATTCTCCGCTTGGTGGCCGAAAGGTCTGAAACTTAGTCTAACGTAAAGTTAGACGGGTTTCGATCCCGGCTTCGAGCGTCCTGCGTATCTAGCCACACTGAAGAGTTCTGATAAAACGGAACAGTCTGTCTGTGGATGACTATATATATATATATATATAATCAAGACGTGCTTATAGTACGGATTCTGTTAGCTCTCTCCGTCTGTTTATAACAAAATCGCTCAGGGCATGTCCTCCAGACGGCATCCAGTGTCTACGTAGAGCTAATGAATATTAGTCTTTGTAATTTGGCGAGCATGGTGTATCCATGCTTGAGAACCTACAAGAGAACATCGCTTATGCCGGAGTAGCAGAGATGAACACATATCTTGTTTGTCTTACTTGGATGGTTTGTAAGATGGGAAGTAAATAGCCATACACCGGCTGTTTTGTGGGATGCTGCATCCAGGATTTGTTCAAAAAGTATATTTGCTCAAGTACTGGTTGTTCAGCCATACAAATGTAATGACACGGTTTCTGCTTTGAAGAATGCGCGCTTTATTAGATTTTCAGATGGCCGATGATCTACTGATAACAGTCCATGTCTTTCTATAGCATATGTTGGTATCATTTTCAGTAGATGAGATATTGCTACCGAGAACTGGAACTTTTCTTTAGGAAATGTTGGTAAACAACACAGATGACGGTTTCTTCCTTTACACATTTCTAAGCTATCGACCGCTTTGTGATCGGAATTTTGTGGTTTGAGACAATATTAGCCGAGTAATAATTCGAAAAAACTTTCTAAATTTATGTTCGTAGATTTTTTTTCGTGTTTTGTATGTATACATCGGTAAAAAAAACTTTGTCTTATTATCGAAGTACAATTTAGTATTTAAAATCTGAACGTTTAATTGTTAGTAACCCACTAAGAGTGAACTGTGGATTTTTTAACAATTTATTGAAATAGGTGTGAGATTTTGAATAATATTAATCGCTAAAATTTAAATGAAAAAAGGATTATTCAGACTTCTGCCAAGATAACAATTAAGCAATTTAAAAATGTGGAGCTTTATTCTTATTCTCTCACAAAAGTCTTTTTTTATGGAAGAAAAGCAATAAAGACATCAAAAACACTGAAAGTATGTAAAAATTTAAAAAAATTCCTGTAGAATAAAAATATTTAATTCCTATAACAAAACCCCAAAACCCTTTTCCGATAATAATTTTGTCAATGCGTAATGATAGAATAAGATTATAATCCAGGCAACGGATCAAACAACATTGCGCTATTTGGACTTTAAAGTTTTTTTTTTAAAGGGAGGAGAGTAATTTGCAAGCGAGACAAACATATAACAATGGACACCATGGGTTGCAGCATGGTGGATGTGAAGCAATGCAAATAAATTCAAAGTTGGCTCAACGGCGAGCTTCGTCTGATGCTGGGTAGAAGGAACTCATAGGTCGACAGTCAAGATAAAAAAAAAACTCTGTAAGGAATATATTGTTACTTATGTTCAGGTGTAGCGTCCATTGATTACCACGACTCTAATCAAAACCCTACATCCAAAACGTATCGCCCATCATGAGGTTGTAACTCTGGCCTGAGCGTTCGAAAATCAGCCACAGCTTAATGAGATGCACAAACCTTGTTAGAATAGCGACCTTCAACTTTAGAATTTTAAATGCAATAAACAAGCTACCCTAGTTTACAGCATCTGCGGACAAGCACAAGATAAACATTATATGTTTGCAAGAACGTATATATTACCACAGGGAACTAGAATTGGAATACCATGATACTGGTAATGGATGGACATTAGTCTCGGCATCTGCGTGGAAAAACTCTGTCAATGCTGACATGAGAGGGGGAGGAATGCTTCAGATTCCTCGTCCTAAAAAATCGCCAAATAGGATGCGACATTTCCACACAAGACGGAACCTCTCTGAAACTAGTAGACAAATTCACCTACATAGGAAGCAGCGTCTCATCAAGCGAAAAAGACATCGACACATGACTAACAAAGGCATGGACAGCTATCGATAGGCTCTCGATCATATGGAAATCAGACCTGACCGATAAAATGAAACGCAGTTTCTTCCAGGCAGCGGTCGTATCGATACTGCTATATGGATGCACTACTTGGACGCTAACTAAACGGCTGAAGAAGAAGCTAGACGGCAATTACACAAGAATGTTGCAAGTAATATAGAACAAGTCCTGGCGGCAACACCCCACAAGGCACCAACTATATGGCCACCTGCCTCCCATCAAGTTAGACGAACCAGACACGCAGGACACTGCTGGAGAAGCAAGGACGAGCTCATAAGTGATGTACTCCTATGGACCCCTGCATATGGCCGAGCAAAAGCAGGACGACCAGCTCGAACATACATACAGCAGCTATGTGAGGATACGGGATGTAACCCTGAAGACCTGCCAGAGGCGATGAATAATCGGGAGAAGTGGCGAGAGAGGGTCAGGGATATCCGTGCTGGCGACACGACATGATGATGATGATGATGATGATGGCAACTTCTGCACAACGATCGTCTCGTGCTACAGTCTTATCAATATCAGTGATGGAGCTGGTAACACGACTTTCTTTGAAGGGCTATCTTCTATTGCTAGACACATTCCCTAACGTAACGTTCCAATGATCGTTGGAATGATCAAAGAGGCAAACATGAAAATAAATAGATTTTCAAAAACATTTCTGTTTCAAGCTATTCAGTTTAGTTAAACATTTTTTATTCAAGAAATTCACTTTAGTATAAGTATAGTTTTTATTAAGACTGATAAATGTCAAATTCAAACAACTCATCTTGTATAACGCAGTTCATGTTAAAGCAGTTCTATTTCAAGTAATTCAGTTTAGCATAAGTACACAGTTTAGTTCCATTTAACACATAGATAGGACCCTAACAGGTGCTACCACTCTGGGCCAGAGTGGACCTGGGAGCGATGTCAATAAAGGCGTACTCCGCATTCCTCAAAGCCTCGGCATTACTGGAACCTCACCATCAGATTATTTTGTGTCATATCCAGGACACTCGTTGGGGGGGGGGGTCTTACTCCTCTGCAGAGGTGCAGTCGGTGTATTCTACTGCCCCAGCCGACGGTTCAACATGGAAGCCTGATCTCTTCGATAAAATAAAACTTTTCATTCTAGCTGTAGCTGTGTCCACGCCACTATATGGATACACAACAGGGACGCTAACAAAACGCATAGGAAAAACGCTAGACGGCTCAACACCAGAAAGCTACTTGCTTTCTTATAGAAATCTTTGAAGCAACATTCCACAAAATATCAGCTGTACGGCCACTTGTCTTCTATCTCACACATCATTCCAGTAAAACCAACAAGATATGCGAGGCACTGTTAGAGTAACAAAGCCGAATTCATAAGCTACGTTCTTTAATGGACGCCTGCGTATGAACTTGCTCAGTGTTGGCTGACGAGTAAAGGCTTACTTCTGTCAGCTATGTGCAGGCACAATATAGGGCCAAGAATACCTTCCAGGCTTGATGAGCGATTGGAATAGATGGCGAGAGAGAGAGGGAGAGAGAGAGAGAGAGAGAGAGAGAGAGAGAGAATACAGGCTGTCAGTGCTCTTTAATGATGATGATAATGATAATATATATTTGTTATATTGAGAAATGTGTGGATGCATATCAATGAAATATTATTGGATTTAGATAAAAGAGATTTGTACCCGGCTTAAAAGTTTGCAATTATGTGATATCAAGCGCTTTTAAGTTATAAAGTATTACATTTCATAGTTGTATATCAAATATATATATATATATATTTCTTCAGCCTATCCTATTCTGATAGACAACCACAATTGTTGGCCAAGAAGGATTATAAACACGCCACCAGCAATAAACTTAGTTACTAATTTCATAACCACTGTACACTCTTTAGCATACTCTTTAATCATTTTTTTATGTTAACTAATAAAAAGTTCTTCCCACCCAATCAAGAGGAAACTTTGACACCAGCAATACAGTAACGGTCGAATTTACTATCAATAGTTCTAACGAAGTAGAGGTTACCCTAAGTAGGTTAAACTTATATCTTGCTGTCTAAATTTCTGAGACGAAGCTTGATGATTTTAATCTTTAAGGGTTATCGGACTATTGTCTTCATCTTTATTGTTATTTCCTCAACGTTTCGGTCGATATGTCCTCCGGCCTTCTTCAGGTGTTTGTCGAACTCGGGAACTTTCACGAAACTTCGAACTACGTCCTTTATTGAATCCACGGGGGTCGACTGTCCTGATTCCGTTAGCCATAATCGGGCACAAGTGTAAAGTATTCCTGTATTGTTACTCGCCTGCAGTCAGGATTGAACCTGCAACCTCCAGATGATTGTCTCTTTAGAAGCTTGGGGAACCAACGCCGATAACCGTTACGCCATGTGCCCTGCTCGATGAACACCTGAAGAAGGCCGGAGTACATATCGGCCGAAACGTTGTGGAAATAACAATAAAGATGAAGACAATAGTCCGAAAACCCTTATATCTTGCTAGGTTATATAATCATGATGAGATGAATCGTTTTGTTTAGTTAAAGAATAAATCTTTCTTTCCCGAAAATAATTTTGAAATGATGTTTTTCTTTAATTTGTTTATTTTTAAATAATTCACTTTCTGTTTTGTTTTTTTTTTTTTTTTTTTTCGACGATTTTATTTGTCACTTATTTTTACCAAAAATCATTTTTTCAGACGTTCAAAAACTTGAAAAAATCTTTGCTTGTTTTTCTAAAAAGAAAAAAAACAAACTTAGTTCTACTACATCTAAAGTTTTTCATAATTCATTCCTTTTTTTATTTCTCTTTTCTTTCTTTTTTATTTTCTCTCTCGTTCTCTCTCTATCTATCTATCTTTTCCAAGATTATTTTTCTTTGTCTTTTTGATTTACTTATCTGTCTTACTTAGCGTTTCTTCCTACCATTTCAGTCTTTGATTAATTCTTTCAGTCTTTTTCTTTCTTTCTTTTACTTTTTTTCATTTACTTTTATTTCCTTCATTATCTCCATTTTTAAAAATCTTATTCGTCTATTTTTGGTTTCTTTTTCTTTGTCTTTTTCTTTCTTTATTTGCTCTCTCTCTCACCCCTTCTCTCTCTCCCTCCCAGACGCACGTTTTATTGCCATCTCTAAGATTATTTTCAGTATCTTTTAATTTCCTTCAATTTCTTCTTTTTTTTAAAATCTTTATTTCAATCTTTTTTTTCTTGTTCGTTTTTGCTTTTCTTTTCAATTTCATTCGTTAATTTTTGTTTCTCTTTGGATTTTATTTTTGACAATTCTATAATAATTTTTCATTGTTTCGTTTCATTTATTATTTCTCTTTACCATAACTATTTTCATTCTTTTTTTCTTTTGTTTTTGTTGTCCTCCATGATTAATTTCCAAGTCAAACAACCACGTTTTTTTCTTCTCTTCTTTATTTTTCTTTTACTTTTTCTTCGTGTCTGTTTTCATTCCTAATGTGTTTTGGAAAATGTCTAAGCAGCAAAGACTCAAATTTCAGCCGTAATGAGTTATCATTTGTCTTCGTCTTCCCCCGGAAACACTTTCTGAACAGCGCTTGCGCAGTCTGAACGAAGTGATTGCTAAGCGACTGCGTGCAAATGGATTATTGTCTTTTCTCGAAGAGGCCTCAGCGACTTCGCTTTTTGACAAGTGTGCCATTTGAGTCAGTCGGTGTGAATTATTCTTCAAGTCGACAAGGAAACGTCGACGAAGTGTCAGCAAAAAGAAGAAAAAACAAAAACAACGAAAAAAAACAAATAAAGAAAAAACGGAAGTGAAATTAGAAACAAGCTGAGTCGTAATCGAAAAGAAGATGGCATCAATGGGAATATATATTTTTTCTTATAAGTTTATATATATAGATGTATGTATGTTTGTGTATATATATATATATATATATATATATACACACACACACATACTTATGTTTATGTATATATATATATATATATATACACACACATACTTATGTTTATGTATATATATATGTATATATATCCTTATGTCTATATATATATATATATACACTTAAATATATATGTTTATATCTTTGTTTATATATGTATTTACGTATATATATATATATATGTATATATATGTTTGTGCGGTTGTTTTTTATGCTTATGTTTACACACACACGTATATATATATATATATATATATATATATATATATATATATATATATATATATATATATATATATTGTGTATGTGTGTGTGGTTTTTTCAGCTTAACTTTGGCAGATGACCAAAAGCGTGTAGTACCTAGCAACGATCAAACTTTCTACTATTCCATGGGAAAGCACTTATATGCATGTATATACACACACGCACACAAGGGGTTATGTCTTTTGCGTGGTGTCTGAAGCGCCCTTAAAAAGGAATGCTTTTGGGAGGGTCTTTTTTACTCTGACACTCATTAACCTGACTTTGTGTCACAATTTGGATAATTGGAGTGCCAAATTAATACCCTCACCGTATATATATATATATATATATATATATATACTTGCTTTAAGCTTTAATACCTATGACAAAATATTTACGAATGGGAATCAGTAAATCTGAAATTTTAATTATCGACTTACATGATAGAGAAGCGTTTGATTAAATGCATTTACAAGGGCTAATATTATGTCAGGAAACAAATATTTCCCGTATAAAAAGAGCCATTTTTATTACGAAGCGACTTATTGCCACACACACACACACACATACACACACACATGAGGAATGGAAAATGAATGTTTCGGTAAAGGGATGCATTAATCAGAAATGATATTTTCATTTGCAAAAACTACATAAACCACAATTTATATAAGTTATTTACATAAGGTGTTTATATAAGGTCCATAATTTAACTGGTACTAAATATATATTTAAAAAATAAAGATTATTAAATATAAATATGTGACACCCTTATTTCCACCTTGTCATATGTAGGCTTCGTTGTTGGTAAATAAAATTTCATTTTTGATGTAGCTCTCCTTATAGCAAAACATGAAACTTTATATATATATATATATAGATAGATATAGATATATTTGTGTTCATTGAGGTCGTTTCCTTTCTGCTTTCTTTCTCTTATTTTTATCCCTTCTATCTTTTTCTTTCGCTCTCCTTTTTTCCTTAGTTTCCACTCACTCTCTCTTCTAAATTTCTGTAGCAGAGAGATAGAGAGAGAGAAATGATAGAAAATGGGAGTTGACAAGATAGAATTTGTTTATTTGTTTAACTTAATGACAGTGCCCAGACGCATGGGGCACTCGATGAAAATCGAACTGACAAATAGTTATTAGGCTTTGCTTAATTTAGTACAAGTTAATGAGTGTACGGGCATTAGTTGCGAAACGAACTTACAAGCAATTATCTACTGATCTAGCTCGATAACACTAAAGAAAAAATTGAATGAAAACGTAAGATTTAGTTTCGAGGAAATGCTCTAAAGACCTGAAAAAAAACCCAACTTTACCGTTCGTTCTTTTCTCGGAGATGCATGAAAACCTAACAGCGAACAGAGAGTTAAGTGTTTTTGTTTTCAACTTGTTTCTCCTCAAATGTCATTGAGTGAGACTAAAACCAGAAGCAGTGACACCAATGTGACTGACCTCTGGAAGTTTACAAGAGAAGATCGCTATGTATCCACAGAACCGGTCGAAAAAGTAAATGGTTTCTTCATCGGGTTTCACGGTCAAATCAGAACTGAAAATGATGTCAAGCAGGTAAATTTATGAGCTTAGTGACCGTTGAGGTTGTTATACTGAACTATTTCTGGCAAGAAAGAGTAACTAGACAATGTGCATCTCCTCTTAAATAACATAACATTGTACCTGATATCGATGGCATATATCTAAAATTGATAATATATTAGGTACCTCACCGTGGCATTGTGGTAAGTACTGTTGTTTTGCAGACATTGCAACTGCAATAAATTCAGTTCTTCCTATTAGCTCGGTTTTGGGTCAAGACAAAACTAAATTTAGCGCATACCTCGTGGTGTAATGGATATTGTCCTTGGAAATGGACGCGGTGACAAGAGTTCCAAACCCTGTACAAGGCTGTTTGCATTTCACATTGTGCTAATACCCCTCAGCTATGGGTAAATCGTAGAGCAGACTGTGGTCTTTAACCTTGGTATGACAACCAGTCAAGTTGACGTTGTGTCACAAACTGTTCATGGTGGAGGGGTTGATAAGTGTATATACATGTAAAAGCTAATCTCTGCCTATAAACCAGGGAGACCTCACGTGATGTTATACTTTAAAAGCTGATTAGCAGATCACTGTTAGTGAGTTTGAATCTCACTGGGTGCCCAATTCTTCAGTCCATTTGACACCACTAACATGAGCTTTGAAAATAACGATTTAGGCACCTCACAAGATTTAATGGTTAGCATATTACATTATCAGAATCTTGGGAGTTCGATTCTCAGTAGAAATTGACGTGTGTTTCGTGTAACAGATATGGTCGCTGGAAATGGAATCAAATACTGGACGGAATTGCGTGTGATTCTCTTCGCCTTAATGCTTTTAGGAAAGGCATGAACTCATCTATCTCTCTCCTGCTTTGGATAGTTGGGCACAGTCTTAGTAAGGTAAGAAATCAAAAAAGGTAAACTCTTATATCAAACTAGCTCTACTCTGCCTAAAAATTAACTTTGTTTCATTTCCTGTTCGTGGCGGAGGGGTTGGGAAAATATATACACCTGACTTCGTACCACAATTAAGCTAAGAGTAGTAAATAACGATTTTAGTACACCACGTCGTGAATTATTTAACAGAGCATTGTTGATGTGTTCGATTCTCAGTAAGTGTCTTATACTTTTAATCTTGTGCAACAGCTAAGCTTAGCTTATTAAATAACTATATACAAGCCTCCACCTACAGGTTTGTTTGCATGTATGTACTCATCTTGTTTAACTTTCTTTAACTCATTCGGAGGCCGGATTTCTGTGCTATCGTAAGCTTTATGAACATCTATGGTGATTAAGAATATTTGGTTGGATATCTGGTTTTTCGTTTCGTAGTTTGGGTATATTTGGGTTTAGCGTATCTAATCTTCTCTAATCCATTCATTGGCTTCTTCTGTGTCAGTAGAAAGCTACAAAAGAATTACTGACACAGAAGAAAGAGACGGAAGGAGATACCTTTTAAATTTCAGTTTTATTTTTAGGTTTCACATGGTTACTCTGTAGCGAGGAAATGTCTTCCTGGACTATTAGGAAACAGTCGCAAGTTCCAAAAGAGGCGTTGAAATGTATTCGTCATTTTCGGTAGGTGATACGTCCAAAGTCAGTGGTTACGTCCAGTTGGTGTTTTTATTTTTATAAGGCATGTAAGCAGAGAAGGCTTCAACTGATGGAGGAGTGAGCCAGCGAGCCGCTAAGCGGACACGTGGTTTTCCCCACCAGCAGCAGGATAGAATTAGATCTTTCTTATTCAAGTGGTCACTGTTGAATAAGAGAGAGAGAGAGAGAGAGAGAGAGAGAGAGAGAGAGAGAGAGAGAGAGAGAGAGAGAGATTTCTTCTTAGCGCCGATAAGTCTCTTCTTTGAGCATGCGCTGTTCCTAATTCCTGTCAGGGGTTTGTGGGAGCTGCTACCTTTTGAATTTGCTATTTTCTTTCTTTTTTTTTTTTATTACTCTCTCCTTACTGGATATATACACAATTTAGCATGGACTGACTGTTAGGTAGTTATTTCATGTGCAAGGTACTCCCGTTGATGTCCAGCTTTCCCATTAAGGGATTTTTTTTTTGTTTGAACCCAGTTGTTCCACGGATACAGGAGAGCCTAATCTACCTTACTATTTCTCTATTGCTGTATAAAAGATAAATTCATGATTTTCTTAAGGGCATTAACACAAAGTGAAACATAAACAGCTCCTTCCGGGAGTAATATTATGTATATATATATATATATATAATGCAAAGCTCTTCGAACGAATTGGACACTCTGGTATCTGTTAAGGTATAAAATGAAAACAAACGAACACTGCTGCTGATGTGCTACTTAATACCTTATAATTCCCTAGCTGACGTGGTACGCTTATTGGCCGAGCAGTCTGAAATAAAGTCTAACGTAAAGTTGTCCGGGTTTCCATCCCAGCTTCAAGCGTCCTACGTGTCTAGCCACACTGAAGAGTTGTGATACAACGAAACAGTCTGTCTGTGGATGACTATATATATATATATATATATGTTGGATGTGTATTAGTAGTAATTTTTCTTTCCTTTTCTAAGTTCATTACGTCTTTTTCTTATATTCATACACGCAGAAACAAATATTAATATCAGAATTTCATGTGCAAAGGTATACATGTATGTATGTGTCTGAGTTCGTATATGTCACTCGTATGTGAATGTGGGGGAGGGTGCGCACGCGCTTGGTGAGTAACCTAAACAGCTGGGGAGTATTTATTATATACAGAACTGATGCTGGCAAACTCGCCGACCAGACTTTTTTTTCCTGGGGTCGATGCTGCCGGCCGGGGTGGGTAGATCGGTATGACGTGGAAGGAGGTAGAATATCTTCTCTTTTTGGTAATTTTTATTTGATCTCTCTCTCTCTGGCATTTGTTTAGACTGCATGTGCTGACCTTGGGGGTAGAACTGGGTGAGTAGACCCTCACGAATAGGTGGATGATGGGCTTAGGGGTATTCTCTCAGGTTTGTTGGGAGTGGTAAGGGCCTGTGGTAAGGTGTGATCTGTTGGCATCGTTCGGCGCTTATGTCAATAGAACAAACCCTTCGTATCAGTCGGGAGTCATTTGAGTTATTCTTTCTATACGCTGAATCTCCTTTGCTTCAGAGTAACGAGTCAACAGAAACCGGATGATTTTTTTTCTAGATCTATTTCGGGTGAAAAGTGTAACGGGAGCTGCAAAATATTACACATATGAATGACTCTAGTTTCTGTTTATTTATAAATAAAATGTTTTCTCATCTTGTTGCCACAGAGGGGAAAAACACAAAGTTTCCCTAAAAGTTTATGTAATATTATAAAAAATATTTCATACGTTTTCTTTTATTGGTTTTTGAAAATATATATTGATAGCAACCAAATTATATATATCTTTCCAATCTACTTTTTATTCACATGACCAAGAGCTCTCATATTTTGTCTGTAAGATCTAGAAGACGTCGACTGCATTGCTTGCCGTAGAGGAAGATCCTCAAAAATGGGTATTCAAGATATGACACTAAACTGGTGGTGAGGTTCAAGTTCTCAGGGGAAGTACCTGTTTGTGATACTGAAGTGCTAACGTGTTTAAAATGATTGTGAAAATCATCCTTCATCATCAGGTCACCCTGCAAGCATGTATTTCCCTGATTCTCTCTCTCTCTCTCTCCGTTCGTCCCTACCATCCTTCGCTTCAGGCAAGTCTTCTAGACTAAATCCTTCCGGCAAGTCTTCTAGACTACATCCAGAGCTGTTGCTAGTGAGTTCTTGTTGGTCGACCAACACTGGTGCGTCCACGTGAAGAGGTCCATTGGAGAACGTCACTTATAAGTTTCTCTTTGCTTCTCCAGCAGCGTCCCGCATGCCTTGTTCGAATATACATCTATTTAATGTGAATATATATTTACATATTAGTTGTCAAACTGACTTCGGCATTAGATAACCCCACAAGAGTTGATATGCCATAAACGTAACCAACCAGTATATAAAGATGTGATAAAAAACGTATGAAGATTAAAGCTTTAAATCTAAAGATTTGAATTTAAATGATGATGTATGCTTAACTGAACACATAAACCAATGATATTTAGACGCTAGATATATAGATTACATACCTTCCTACCAAGTAGTATTTCTAATAGCCGCGAGGTGGCTAAACCAAGTAGCATATAAAAGAAGCGTGCAGTCAAACTCTGTTGCTCGTGGTTCCATCAGAGCGAACCCTCTTGCCTTCATAGACAAGAGACTTCGCGCGCCATGACACTGGATGTCATGTCTTAAATGTAAGATTTTTATAATATTACAGACACAACAACTTCCGTTCTACCTCCATAGCAACGTAATTAAGGATTTTCAACTTATACTTAAAAACCTTTAAGACATTCCTTTGTACTTTGCTTTATAAGCTGTTTTTTTTTTATATTATGTCATTATTGTAGTTGTTCTGATTAGTTTGCTCAGTCAATAAAATATATTTTTGTTAATTAGTCGTGAAGCGTTTCTTGTATTATGATGCAAGAGGATACATTAAACTGTTATACATTTCCTCTGCTACAAGTGTTCGATTTTTTCTTCCTTCACTCAAGTAACTGTAGCGTTCATTATGGTGCTCAGACAAGACAATTATACGAAGATGACCTTCAAATTGTCTATAGCATAGACCATTGATACTACATAAAATTAGTCTAGATGCGTCTGTGCTAAGAGAAAAAAAAAGTTTCGATACTTTTGGAACGAAAGGTTTTGGGCCAAACACAGGATTTTACTGGTGCAATGTAGAAGACATTAAAAAAATAACTCGGTTTAGCTACGTGGTGTATTCAATAAGTTTCCAGACTTTTTTGTACAGGCATTTAAAATTGTCGTAGACTCTTGAAAATTCACTAGGTTATTGCTATACATCCTATGAGATGGCTGACCAATTCGTATGATTTCAGCTTCAAATGAACAGCTACAGCAGCAGTTAGAATACACTCTACTAAAGCCTGATTGTCGCAGCTGGTGAATTTCAAAAATACAATCTGGACGTGAGGACACTTTAGAAGAACGATATGCAATAAAATTCTGTTTTAAACTTGGAAAAAATAATGCCACAGAAACGTATGGAATGCTTCAGACTGCTTTTCGAGCATCTTGCATGAATCGAGCATCAGTTTTTGAGTGGCATAAGAGATTTAAGAAAGGCAGGGTGTCTGTGAGGGATGATGAAAGGTGTGGGAGGAGTAAGGAAGTCAATAGACCAAAGTTGATTGGCAAAAGGGTTAGGGTTACTATGTTGAGGTTTTAAGGGAGTTCAGAAAGAGATTCCTTGGGAAGAGGCCAGAACTCTTCAAATCGGTTCAGTGGCATTTCCACCAGGACAATGCGCCAGTCTACAACTCCATCCTTGTCACAAACTATTTGATCAAGATGGGCATCAAGACAGTTGCCTACTCTCCCTATAGTCCAAACCTTGCTCCCTGTGACTTTTGCTTATTCCCTAAGCTCAAGAAAAAGTTTAGAGGCTGTCGTTATGAGACAATTGAGGAGATGAAAGAGGCTATGACGAAGGTCATTGACACGCTCACACAGGAGGACTTCCATGGGGCCTTCCAGAAGTTGTTGGAACGATACAACAAGTGCATTGTAGCCGGAGGATATTACTTCGAAGGGGACTAGAGTTTCATGTGTGAAATATCAATAAAAGTGCCCATACGAAAAAAGTCTGGAAACTTATTTAATGATCCTTGTAAATTCTTCGACCAGTGGAAAACTCGTCGGAATAAGTGTGTTGCATGACAAGGGTATTATTTTGAATTACATGAACGTTTCATTCATTGTTCTTGTCTGTAAATATAATTTCAGTCTCGATACTTTTTGAACACACTTCATAATATGTATCTATTAAACCGGGACATTGGCCCAGCGGTTAGAGTGTTCGCCAATGGCCCGGGAGACCTGGGTTCAATCCCAGGTCGAGTCATACCAAAGACTTTAAAAATGGTACTTGATACCACCTTGCTTAACACTCAGCATTATAAGGTACGGTTCAAGGGTAAAGTGGAGCAATCCTGGGAATGGAGTAGCGCCCTCCCCTACACCTTGGTGTAGTAGCTGTCGAAAAGGGAGCCTTCGGGTCACCCTCGACTATGGTCGCTAACTTTTTAACTTATTAATCTAATATCACACATTCACACAGGTACACACACTCTAATATATATTGTGGTATTTTAGAAGCAGTTAAAACCGCCCCATTGGTCTAGTGGGTTGAGTGTTCGCTAATGGTCTGGGAGGCCTGGGTTAAATCCCAGGTCGCGTCATACCAAAGACTTTAAAAATGGTCCTCGATACCCCCTTGCTTAACACTCAGCAATATAAGGTGCGTATCGAGGGTAAAGTGGAGCAATCCATGGAAAGGAGTCGCTCCTTCCCCTACACTTCGGTGTAGTAGCTATTGAAAAGGGGGCCTTCTAGTCGCACTCGGCTGCATTAATAGACGCTTTAATACATACCATACAAAACTATTTTTGTTTTTGGTTTAAAAAAATTCTTATATACATGTATGGATTCAATATTGAAACGTTTGTGATCTCTTGTTTTTGACTTTACTTCTAACCATTTTTCTTATTTTGCAATTGAAATAACGTCATCAAAATTAATTTACAAGTCCACAAAAAACAAAACAAAACACGGAATCTTTCCGTAACTCGTGAAAGGAAGCGCTTCATCTATGAGTCTCCTAGTGTCAATTTATGGCCTGGTTTTTACTCCTCTTTTACTCCCTAAATTAATACTTAATGAATGAAATATACTAAAAATAACAGAAAACGATAAAACAATAAGGATTAAGCCTAACCCATACAGAAAAATAAAATAGCACGCTTCTCTCACCTCTTTACAATAAGATTTCGTTTTGATGACTCTATTCAAATAGTGAATCATGTCAACCTGATTCTCCCAATATTAAAGTGGCAAATCATGTCAACTGAATAGAATCATCAAATATATGTAATTTTCAAATTTTAAATAAAATCCGACGGAATGAAAAAAGGAAGACAGTCTGGTATATTAAATTGGCATGTTTCTCCATTAGGATAAGAAGTTGGCGACCTTGGCCCGAAGGATCCCTTACCAATAGTCACTACACCAAAGTCTAGGGGAGGGCGCTACTCCTTTCCCTGGATTGCTCCACTTTACCCTCGATACGTACTTTATATTGCAGAGTGTTAAGCAAGGCGGTATCAAGTAGCATTTTTAAAGACTTTGGTATGACTCGATCCGGGATTGAACCCAGCTCTCCCGGACCACTGGCGAACACTCTACCCACATGACTTGGATAAAGTCATCTGAAATGAGATTTTATTTAGCAAAATCAAAGTTTACATGTGACAACAGGAAGATAAAGGTATCGTTTTTTTTCAGACATATTAGATAAAAAATTGCATAACCAACTTCAAGTTATTTTTTCGATTTAATAGTCATTTGTTTTAACATAATTAAATGGTTTCAAGTAAATTATAATAATATTCTTTAGTAAACAATTCTCCAAATAAGTATTGTATGGTATCAAGTCATATAACTTTTAACCCTGTCTACGCTAAGTACTTTGTTTCATCTCTCACTAAGGTAGTGAGTTAAATCTACCAGCCAAAGCTAAGTCTAATAGAAAAATAGCTTTAGCAAATGGCCTGCTTTGTGGCTGATATAATAAATATTTTTTTACAGCTGTGGCAAAATTCGTTCAATAGGTCCAAATAAGTGCACGATTTCAAATACTGTTTTTCAAAACGGACAATCTTCTCTTCCTTGAAGTTTGCCGTAACATAATCTTCTTTCTCTCATTTCCACATATTTGATAAATTTATTTTTACCCGTTTAGGGTATCACCTTCGTTGTACGTTTATATTTATATATATATATTTTTTTTTTTGCAGTTGTCTCCTAGGTTGTTTTTTTTTGCACATAGTCCAGTCGAATCATTTTTAAACAGATCTATTTTACCGATAGATACCCTAACAGATACTACTACTTCGGTTTTGTGTAAACCTGGAAGCAATGTGACAACGAAGGAGTACTCCTCCAACCACAGACCTATATAACTAGAGCCTCGAAGACAGATGCAATTTAGTTTTATACCCTGGATACCCCCTTTTTGGCAGGGGTCTTACTCTTCGGTTGGGGGATACAGTTAGTGTATTTAAAGCCACGCGGACAGAGCGATCTACCTCTCTGGCTTTCTGCCATACCAAAATAAACTTACTAATTAGACTAATTAAACAAGAAGTACTCGGTATAATTCTCGGCTTAAAACATGGAGACTGTTTAGTAAAAGACCCAAACATAAAATAGTTGGCAATTATAAAAAGCTGTGCAGTGCTTTCAGCTGATGAAACTCAACAACATTCGATATTTTCACACTTAATATAATCAACTGATATGATTGTTTACAGTGTTAGGTGATACTCTAGCAGCTGCTAAGTTTTGGTTCCGTTGCCAAGATCAACCTTCTGTCTCATGATAGTAATTTTTCTCATTTCTTTAGTTTTTCTATGTTTTTCTTTTCAGAAGTTGTGAACTGAATTGTTTTCATTGGTAAAATGAGACAATATTCTCCACATTGGAAATACGATCAGAGAACAAAATAATTATAAGAAACATCTAAACGGTTTTATGAAATCGATAGATGATAAAAAAAAAAACGATTTATTTATTCTAAAATAATATATGAAATTTTCAGATCAGGCGAGACGACCTGCCACTTTTTGATTGATTTTAAGTGCATGTCAATCCGTCTAGGGGTATTTTATGCAAAGAGGTAAGGAAATTGCATTCACTGAATGTTTATATCGATATTTTTGTGTTGTTATTTCTTTGATAGTTATTTTGTACTCAGTTTTATGATATCAAGTAAGTTGGTGACCGTAGTCGAAGGCAACCTGAAGGCTCCCTTTTCAATAGCTACAACACCGAGGTGTTGGGGAAGGCAATACTCCTTTCCTTGGATTGCTTCACTTTACCCTTGATACGTACCTCATAATGCTGAGTGTTAAGCAAGGAAGTATTTATTACCATTTGAGTGTTTGGTATGATTCGACCGGGGATTGAACCCTGGTCTCCCGGCCCATTAGCAAACACTTTACCAATTTGATCAAAAGGAAATATTTTGCACACTGTTATATGTTTTAAAGTATTAGTATGTTTTCATAATTTGTTACTTGAAACCATATAACTGTGTGCAAACAGACGATTGTTAAATAGAAAAAAGAATACTTAATAAGTTTGGTTTTATGGCACATCAATCATTGTAGGTTATTAAATGCCAAATCCATTTTTATACATATAAACAATTCTATATCAAACAATTATGTTTAGTGTATGTATATTTTTTTTTATTTACACACAGTTAAATGTCAAAACAGTTCTATTTCAAACAATTCAGTTTAGCATAAGTACGCAGTTTAAATGTCAAAATCGTTCTGTTTCAAACAATTCAGTTTAGCATAAGTACACAGTATACTTTTATTTGACCCATTGATTGGACCCTATTAGATGCTACCACTATGGACTAGAATGGACCTGGGAGCGAAGGCAGTGAAGGGTTACTCCGCATTCCCCAAAGCTCTAGCATTATTGGAACCTCACCATCAGATTGTTTAGTGTCATATCCAGGATTCTCGTTGAGGTGAGGGGGCGGGTCTTACTCCTCTGCAGAGAAGCAGTTGGTATATTCAACTGCTCCAGCCGATTGGGCAAAAATACTTGAAATTACATATAATTGATTTCTTATATATTATTGATATTTATAACTTCAAGTAATTTTTTTCGATTTAATAGTCATTTGTTTTAACATAATTAAATGGTTTCAAGTAAATTATAATAATATTCTTTAGTAAACAATTACAGCTCCAAATAAGTATTGTATGGTATCAAGTATTTCAATCAAATACAAATAATCTAAAAACAGATCTATTTGACCCCTAGATAAGGCCCTAACAGATACCACCGCTCCGAGCCATAGTGGATCTGGGTGTAATGGCACTGGATCCTCACGATTAAATGCGGTTTAGTGTACCCAGGACACCCTACTTTTTATTGGGGGTCTTACTCCTCTACAATCAATAGCTTGACAGGGTTTCGGATAATTCTGGAATAAGTCTAAAATTACTTGAATTCTATAAGAATTAAAATGTTATTGATATTAACAAGGATACTTGTTTCAGATAGTTCCAAGTGCTCTAAATTAACACTGTGATAATTGTCATTGGTTTATTTAATATTCTTTAATGTGTTTTGCATTTGGTCCCTTTTCTTGAAGACTTTGTCCGTCCCCCAAAAAAGTAATATGACAAAATTTGTCTCTGCAGGGTTTCCGGCTCAAATTGAGCCCTAGGCCCCCGACCGGGGGTGATATTATCAGCAAGCAACCTGAATGATTACACTCTTCCCATTCGAAAAAAAGATTCCGCATATAGCGATACGATTAGGAATTGTTTGAGGCGCGGGTTGTGCCTGGTATATGTAATAACCCAACACCAACGCTACGGGCAGAATGTGATTCTAGATCAATTTTATTTAAAGCGCCAGGAATACGAAGAGGAAATTGCGGAGTGAAAAGATTTAGTCTTGTAGCAGTTAACGTGAAACGGTGGAAGTTTACAGAAGAGAAGAACAAAATAATTTATGCTTTTATTTTATTCAGAATGATCTCAATTGATTTAGACAAACAGCAATTTCTTTCTCTCTCTCTCTCTCTCATTTGTCGAATGGATTGAGTATTCACCAATGGTCTGAGAGACCTGGGTTCAACCCCAGGTCACGTCATATCAAAGACTTTAAAATGGTACTTGATACCTCTTTGCTTAACACTCAGTAATATAAAGTACGTATGTATCAAGGGTAAAGTGGAGCAATCTAGGGAAAGGAGTATCACCCTCTCCTACACCTCGGTGTAGTAGCTATTGAAAAGGAAGCCTTTTGGTCGCCCTCGATTACGGTCGCCAACTTTACTTATATATATATATATATATATATATATATATAAAGTTTTTGTTGTAGGTCCAAATAGAGAATAAAAATATTTTAAAATAAGTAGAAAATGAAAAAGAGAAAAGAGACCTTCTTGAAAAAACCCATAACCAGCTGAAAACCATCGAACTGTAAACGTGAGTGAGTTTAAGTCTCATTGAATACTTCATTAACAAGGCCTTGTGCCATACATATTCTCTGAGGAAAGCATCAAGCAGGAAACATACACGTATGTAAGAACAAAATGAATCGATAAATCCTAAAAAAATACAAATATATTCATAGACCTACTCATTTTAAATTATATATATATATATATATATATATATATATATATACACACACACTGTGTCCCTAATTTTGCACATTTTATATCTAATCAATATATATTCAGCGAATTATTCAGATTTCTGTTTTCATCTTTGTTGCTTTGATCTCTACTTTTCTGTGGTCTGGCTCACCGTACTTCATAAGAAGACCAGTGCATTTATTAATTCTTTATTTTTTTATATAGATTATAATTCTAGTCTTCGCGGGTAACTTCTTAATGATGGTTTCACGACGAAAAGTCTAATTCAAATAATGGCAACACTTCGGGAGAGAGAGAAAGAGAGTATATATATATATATATATATATATATATATATATATATATATATATATATATATATACATTTATTTATTTATTTATTTTTTTATTTCCTGATCCACTATTAGTTTAAAACGACTGTTTCTGAATGATAATTTTAAACAAATTAGAAAAGAAAAACATTTCTTTTTACATTTCCCTTCTATTGAACTTTTAAATCACACGACTTGAAGTGAAATCAGGATTTTAATCACCGCATGATTTTTTGGAATATTAACTGTTATTTGGATTTAGAAAAGTCTCCTCTTAGATAAAAAAATACTTCAAAGCATTCAATTTCTTTTTCTCATATAACTATCTAAGGGAAGTAACTACTAAATAAGTAGGTAATTATTTCTAAGTTATTTCCCTTGGAAAAACACGCTCTTAACCACATAATTTGTCTTATTAAAAGTTATTTTCAAATAAAAGTAAAGTTGTCGACCTTAGTCGAGGGTGACCCGAAGGCTCCCTTTTCATTAGCTACTATACCGAGGTGTGGGGAAGGGCACTACTCCACTCCCTAGATTACTCCATTTTACCCTTGATCCTTACTTTAAAATGATATGTTAAGCAAGACGGCATCAAGTACCATCTTTTGAGTCTTTGGTATGACTCAATTTGGGATTGAACCCCGGTTTTCCGGACCATTATCGAACATTCTACTCGTTAGGCCAATAAATCATGAAAATTAAAGAATGAAATAATTCTAAAACAGATTTAAAATCAAAAGGTTATATATTTCACATGTCACTTTTTATAAAATTTTGATAAAAAAAAAGAAGATATAAATAACTCACCTCCGTAAAAGTAGAAAATTCATCCTAAATATTTAATTTTATATAAGTAAAACTAGATTTAAATTACTTTTATCGAGAGCCGAAGCTTTCATAAGACTGACAGTTCCGTGTCATGGTAATCTAAATCCCAGTGGTACTACTAGAAAATATTTCATTGAAAATTTTTGATTATATAGTTTTCAAGATGAACTTTTTATAAATCAATTTAATCCATGTTAAAACCAACTTTGCTGGTCGGCCAAAACGAGCACATTCATGTGCCGGAACCCAAAGAGAACGTTGCCGGTGAGTTTGTAATTGCTTCTCCAACAGTGATACGCATGTCTAGTTCGCCTTACTTGAATTACTTACAACAGCTCTGTAAGGACACAGTATACAACAAGGAACACCTGCTAGGAGCAATGAATGATAGGGATAGATGGGATGTGAGAGGGTCAGGGAATTTCAAGCTGTCTGCATGACTTAATCATGATAGTATATATATATATATATATATATATATATATATATATACTATCATGATTAAGTTATATATATATATATATATATATATATATAGAGAGAGAGAGAGAGAGAGCCTTCAGTAAGTTTCCAGACTTTTTGGGGATAGGCATTTAAAATTGTCGTAGACTCTTGAAAATTCACTATGTTATTGCTATACATCTTATGAGATGACTGATCAATTTTTATGATTTCAGATTCAAATGAACTGCTACAGCAGGAATTGGAATACACCCTACTAAAGCCTGATTGTCACAGCTGGTGAATTTCAAAAATGCAATCTGGACTTCAGAAGAACGATATATAATAAAATTCTGTTTTAAACTTGGAAAAAATGCCGTGCGATGAAAGCAGGATCTACTGCTATGACCAAGAGGCAGAGTTCCCAGTGGAAGCATGCTGGCTCTCCCAGACCAAAGAAAGCCAGACAGAGCAAATCCACTCACAAACATTTGATGATCCCTTTTTTTTTTGACAGCACTGGCATGATCTACCAGCACTGGGTTCCCACTGGACAGACAGTCAACAAGTAATACTATGTTGAGGTTTTAAGGTAGTTCAGGAAGAGATTCCGTTAGAAGATGCCAGCACTCTTCAAATCGGGTCAGTGGCATTTCCAACGGGACAATGCCCGAAGATGGGCATCAAGACAGTTCCTAAGCCTACCTATAGTCCAGACGTTGGTCCCTGTGACTTTTGGTTTCCTAAGCTCACAGGCTGTCGTTATGAGACAATTGGGGAGATGAAAGAGGCTGTGACAAAGGTCATTGACACGCTCACACAGGAGGACTTCCATGGGGCCTTCCAGATGTTGTTGGAACGGTACAACAAGTGCATTGCAGCCGGAGGAGATTACTTCGAAGGGGACTAGAGTTTCACGTGTGTACTATCAATAAAAGTACCCATACGAAAAAAGTCTGGAAACTTATTTAATGATCCTCGTATATATATATATATATATATATATGTGTGTGTGTGTGTGTGTGTGTGTGTGTGTGTGTGTGTGTGTGTGTGAGTGAGAGAGGGAGGAAGAGAAATCAAGTTCGTTTATTGCACATCTTTTATTAAAGCAATCTTATCAGAACAATGTATATCTTCTTTTGCTGGTGTCATTAGGTTTGATAATCTGTCCACTTGTTATCGTTGTCGTCAGTTCTATTTTCAATATATCTTGAGGTGGAAAAGGTAGTTGCATTTTTGTCCTATACTTTATCCAACCTTGACTTAAATGTGCTTAATGAGAGGGGTATTTACCACCAGTGATGATAGCTTGTTCCTAGAATTAATGACCCCCATACCTAAAACGATTGTCATATAAAAAAAAATGAATACACCAAATAAAAGTAAGTTATTTACTTTGTGATGTGATCTTAAAAGTGACTTAAATATGACGACAAGCACTTTTTAATAAATAGTAAATACGTTCTGATGACGTTATTCTTATAGAGAAATATGCCAATCTGACTGTTCATACTGTTTTCCTTCTTGTTCACACCTTATTTGGTTCCAAACCTGATCCCCACCACACATATGTGTAAACATTCCCACATGTATATACATATCATATACACACCTACTCACACGTGTATATATATATATATATATATATATATATATATATATATATATATATATATATATATATATACACGTTTGAGTATGTGTGTATATAATACATATATGTGTGTGTGTGTATATGCGCAAATTGCGGGCCAAAATCTTAAGTCCAATGAAAATAAAGAAAAAATATTCATCATGTTTTGTTAGATACAATCACTTGTTTGAGAAGAGCTTCGAAAAATGAAAACAAGAAAGGAAATTTTTTAAAAAATAAATAGCGTTTAATACTGAACATTTGAATACCGACAAATGATGCCAAATACAAACTGGTCAAAAATTAAATGTAAAAATAATTTATGATCAAAATTTACCTAAGACGTTTTTATTTTAATTAGTAAAATACAATGTTCGATACATTAAAATGCAAAGCATAGAAAGGCAAAGAATTAAATAAAATAATCAATTATATATCCCGTTAATATAACATTTATCTATTAATGGTCATATAATTGCAATATTTTCAATTTTATTTCGAATTTGGTGTGCATAAATTTGGTTGAGTTTTATGGCATATCAATTATTGCATGTTATTTTGCGCCACATCTTGTTTATACATAAGTATTTTTGTTTTGTAAACGGATAATTTGTATGTAATATTCTAAACAAGCCTGAGCTTATTTGTTTGCACACTGTTAAATGGTTTCAAGTATTGTTCTTTTACACAAATAACTCTGCATAATTTTAATAATTCCTTTTCACACAGTTGAATGGTTTTTGGTATTATTATCAAATCAGAATAATTCGTTTTAGAATAAATCATTTGTCTGCACACAATTAAATGGTTAAACTGTTCTATTTGATCCAGAGATAGGACCCTAACAGCAACCAGCCCGGATCATCTGGATCTGAGAGAAATAGTAATAAAGGACTACTTCACATTTCCTAAAACTTCAAGACTGAAGTCCCATCATCAGATGGCTTAGTCATAACGTTGGTGGTGGAGGACCTTACCCATCTCCAGAGGGCTGACATAAATTTGAGATCACAATGAAATAAATTATCTTTTTTCTTCTTTTTTTTTTTACTTGAAAATTTTTTAGATCTTTGAAGTTTAGCTTTAAATTTAAATAAAAAAAAACATCATAAATACAATTGTCACATAGAATTACATTTTAGCCATAGTAGAGGGTGCCGCAGAAATACATGGCATATCTTAAACAGTGATCTTTGTGGTACAAGTGAACAATGCTAAGCAAGTAACAATTAGACGGACAAAATAAGCATAAAAAGGTAGTGGCAAGAAAAACAGGACACGACATTAAAAAAACAACGATGTATTCTCAACAATATCAATTAGAAGCATAATACGATGAGCAAAGGGTAAAAAATAATGAAAAGCGACAGTTGTTTAGGAATTGTTAAGTGAACTCAATTGGTTGCAAAATAATATGCCAGCGAATTTATCTTGTCAAGTGTCTGTTGCTTCTGTGTGGTTAACTTTACCTGGTCATCGGCCCTTATAAGTCGCAAGCGTGTTAATGACTTATTTAAACGGTCTACAACGTATGGAAGAGAACGATATCTCTCTCGTGTTTGTATTTGTACCCAAAAACAGAACGTTATGTCGTATGTCTTGTGTGCTCTGATTGGTTGCCGACAATGTCTCTTGACCCATCACACAAGCGCGTATCAGTTGATGTTTGAGGGGCAGTAAATGTGAGATTTTATGTTATTTCTTTTATGTGGTTATGGTAACTCTATCAAGTTAATGTCCTTTTTTCTTTTCATTTTTTTACGATCCTGGTATAAACCGGCCATGTTTTCTAACTTCGCTCGAACCACACAGGTAACGATTAAAATTGTAAGAGGTATTTCTTTCGCACCTTGCATAAGGCAAGTGAGAAACTGCCTATGGGCTTAGTGTTTTAGGCGACAGTAAACCCCCATCAGCTCCAGTCAGAGTAAACAGTTTTCACTCGTAGCTGCTCATATTAAAAAAAAAAACAACGGTTCTTATAAGGTTACTCACCTTAATAGCAATAAGGATATTAATATTATTTATAAATCCACATGTCTATCACATCCGATCAATAAATTTACATCCATGTTTAATACTTTTTAAAATTATGAACTAAATACCAAGGGGTTATACTGAAGGTGTTAGTTGTCTCCCCTGGATTTTTCAGTAGCTACAAAATAAAGATTCGTAAAGTAAAACATTAATTTACATAAATATGTGAGGAAGGCTCGTTTTACAAATAAGATCACTTGAGTAGTAGTGAATTCATCCTCACTGGGCGTTCTAGAACTATCATTTTGCGTCTAACAAAGCAAGGCTTAACAAATAACAACAAAAAGACATTTGGTAAGCAATAATCTTCTATCCTGTTAGATTGTACGAAAATAGTATGTGATACGTTTGTGAATCATTGATCTATGGTAGATGCCTCTTGTAAATTGATTGGTTCGGTTTCTTTGTTCATTGGTATATCAACCTTTGTGGGTTATCTAATGCCAAAGCCATCTTTCTAAAAGAATAGTAGTGGTACTAATTAAACCCATAATTGGAGGATAAATTGGTTCATGCCTTTCAGAAGGGTATGAGCCCCAAAGTGAACGTAATAGCGAGACTGAAATTCGAACTTGCTTATTACAATGTTATAGTCCGGAACGTTATCTCTTCTCCATAGGGACATTGCCTTGTAAGTTTGCTTTTATCCTTTGTGAAAGCGACAGTGAGAGTTCAAGTTCATTTTTCGTAAATTTGCTGTAATACGAAAAAAATAACCCACCTAATTAGAATTGTAAAGTTTTAGACCGTTGTCGAGGGCGACCAGAAGGCTCCCTTTTCAATAGCTACTACATCGAGGTGTAGGGGAGGACGCTACTCCTTTCCCTGGGTTGATCCACTTTACCCTTGATAGGTAATTTCTATCGCTGAGTGTTAAGCAAGGAGGTATCAAGTACCAATTTTAAAGTCTTTGGTATGACGCGACTTGGGATTGAACCCAGGTCTCCCGGATGATTGGCGAACATTCTACCCACAAGACCAATTGGAATTGTAAAATTATGATTAAGAAATATTGGAAGACGAGATAAATTATCAGATTGGATACATTTTTGATTATGCATATATATATATCACAATTAAAAATGAATTTATCAGTTTTGCAAGTATTTATATATTCTTTGTTAAAAATATACTGAAAAAAAAATTAAAATATAATGAAAAAAAAATTAAGATTTCACAGACCCTATATAGTTAGAATCATAGTGCCATAATTATACACTTTAGAATATAAAGAGAAACATGTTCATTTATTTGTTTATCTATTTATTCATGCTCGAATTTGGAAATTGTTGTAAAATAAGAAAAGAAAACTCCTCCTCTAAAACCCCGGATAGAAATTATGTAATTTTCACACTTAGACGATGATGGTCGTGTTTTTTATTACTTAGCAGTAAATAAACTTATAACAGATATTAAGCAAAACATTTTTTTCGCTGAAATTGGAAATATGTGCTCGAATTGGTGATGTAATGGCTCCAGAAAATATCATCGTGTTTTTTTTTTTTGTTAGTTTTCGGTATTTCCTGAAGTTGCCGGACATTTCCCATTATTCAGAGACTTATTCCATTATCTTTATCTTTTTTGAGTTGATCACAACAATTCTGAGGATTTATTTTTTGCTCTCTAACCACCTCTGGATAAAAATAAGGAATTAGTACTCTTAGATGTTGTTTAACTAATTTAGCAGTAAATAAACAAATAACAGATGCAAAACATTTTTTTCTTTAATACCCGAATATTCGGGCTTCATAAAATATTCCTTAAGCAAACTAGATTGACTTATTTAAACTAATCGAATTGTTATTTTCCAAACCATGCCGAGAAAAATATGGAATTATCAAGTGTTGATGAATATTCCATAATTTTTGTCCGGCGTAATATGAACAAGATTATTTTCTTTCAAGCAGACCACGACACCCTAGCTATCTATTATTTATTTGTACTGCTAAACAGACCAAATTTTGTTTCTTGGTTAGAACTTGATTCTAAAACTGGTTACTTTAGTTTTCAACCAAGACTGTGTCTATTTTTAAAAGAAGATTGTATAGCATCATTTGAATGAAATAATGTTTGCCATGAAAATAGGGAAAATAAAAACAATTTCTGAACATTTAACGGCTATTTCTTGAAATCATGGCGTTCTGTTGTTGGTAAATAAATACGACATTGAAACAATAAAAAATGCACATAATAGTCACTAACCTAAGTGTTTCACCAAATTTAAAAACAGATAATGACCCATGTGTGTCATAATTTCTTAAGAAATAAGTTTATTTCTCCAGCAAAAACTAGTGAGTCTGAACACCAGCTATCGCTACAAGTCAGCAGCTGTTCAATAATAAAAGAGGACGGAAATATCCTTAAATTATCCAATCGCTGAACAGAAATTTAACGATTATAACCAAATTTCATTCCCATAAAAATTAGAACTGACTCATGATGTTATATAATTAAGAAAATGATTTTTTATAATTTCGTTAATTATATTTCATCATTCAGTTTTGTAGAGCTTGGAGCTATTTGGGTTAAGAGTTCAGGTGCATAGTCATTGGGTGCAGTTTTACGCTCACACGCAAAAGATATGACAATCATCATTGTCATAATAAACCCCCAGACTGGAAATGGGACTGGAGTGTGCATGACGTCATGCCCGGAAGAGATGGTCCTGAGAATTTGAGGATTTTGGGAAGACGTGTGTTGGATTTTGACCGATGAAAGATGTAGTTGGATTTTTTTGATCTCTACTAACAAAGATCTTTAATATCACAAGATGGTCCGTGCGTTGGGGTGGGGTCAGCATAGTATGGTTCGCATAGGCTTTTAAGAATTGTGTCTCTCTCCTTGTGTCGCCATGGACCGAAGCCAGAAACTAATAAACTGTTCGTATCTGAAACGACAGTGTCCGCCTGTTTTCGCCTGTATATGAATTGTATACAACAATGAATAAAGAATAAAAAGAAAAGAATAAAGACGATATTTATGCACACTGTACACATACAGAAAATAATACTCGCACAAAAACTTGTTTTGTAAATTATTGCTTATTGCAATAAATAAATGAATAAATAGGGCTTAGAAAGTTAACATCCGTTCAACTAAACCTCCTTTCATTTTGTATTATTTATAACTTATTTTAGTATTACTCTTTTATCACAATATCCGGATGATTCTTGTCCTGAATATGACATTAAACTGTATCTGATGGTGAGGCTTCAGTATTGGAGTTTAGGAATTGTCGAGTTCCTCTTTATTGCCATTACTCCCAGGTCCACTCTGACCCGGAGTGGTTGTATCTGTTAGGGTTCCATCTATGGGTCAAATAGAAATGTTCAATTTTGGGCAAGGGATTATTATTATCAGTTATTTCAAACCATTCAACAAGTTTTTTCTATCAGATAGGAATGCTAGAATTACTAATGTTGAATAGCAATGATGGAAACCATTTAACTGTGTGCAAACAAATAATTAATTTTAAATTGAATTACTAGTATTAGATTGCAAAACTTGAAACTGTTTAATAGATAGAATTATTAGTATTGAATAAAAATTCTTGAAATCATTTAACAGTGAAAATGGATGATTATTATTGATTGAATTTTAAGAGTTTGATAGCAATACTTGAAACCATTTAATAATATAAAACAAGTGAGTTCTAACACGTTTAAAAAATCATGTTATTTCGAAACAATTCGCTTACAAATTATATAACAGGATTTTGCATTGCATAACAAAAAAGGGTTTATGTAAAACAAAACAAAACCTGAAGATTCATCTGTCGAAATATCAAGCTACATTTTGATACCAACTAGTTATGCTAATTCGTTAAATTCATGCTACACTTGAATTAATAATTTAGTTTATCGTAGTGAAATTCGGGACTGATATTTTTGGTTCAGCGGTTGGAAAATGTAAGAGTCTACCAAATCTCTTTGACTCTTGAACTGTTTCTAACTAGAGAATAGCTGGTATTTAAACCCACTAGCTTTTGGCCGAAAAATAAGTTATTTTTAGAAATACGAAGATCATTAAATAAGTTTCCCGACTTTTTTCGTATGGGCACTTTTATTGATAGTACACACATGAAACTCTAGTCCCCTTCGAAGTAATCTCCTCCGGTTACAATGCACTTGCACCGTTCCAACAACTTCTGCAAGGCCCTATGGAAGTCTTCTTGTGTGAGCGTGTCAATGACCTTCGTCACAGCCTCTTTTATCTCCTCAATTCTCTCATAACGACAGCCTGTCAGCTTAGGGAGTAACCAAAAGTCACAGGGAGCAAGGTCTGGACTATAGGGAGGGTGGACAACTGTCTTGATGTCCATCTTAGTCAAATAGTCTGTGACAAGGATGGAGTTGTGGACTGGTGCATTGTCCTGCACGAAATGCCACTGAACCGATTTGAAGAGTGCTGGCCTCTTCCCTAGGAATCTCTTTCTGAACTCCCTTAAAACCTCAACGTAGTAACCTTAACCCTTTTGCCAATCAACTCTGGTGTATTGACTTCCTTACTCTTCCCACACCCCTCATCATCCCTCACAGACTCCCTGCCTTCCTTGAATCTCTTATGCCACTCAAAAACTGATGCTCGATTCGTGCAAGATGGTCTAAAAGCAGCCTGAAGCATTCCATACGTTTCTGTGGCATCATTTTTTCCAAGTTTAAAACAGAATTTTATTGCATATCGTTCTTCTAAAGTGTCCTCACGTCTAGATTGAAATTCCCCAGCTGTGGCAATCAGGCTTTAGTAGGGTGTATTCCAATTGCTGCTGTAGCTGTTCATTTGAACGTGAAATTATAAAAATTGGTCAGTCATCACATAAGATGTATAGCAATAAGATACTGAATTTTGAAGAGTCTACGACAATTTTAGATGCCGGTACAAAGAAGTCTGGAAACTTATTGAAATGACCACGTAATGACACATGTGGGTCTTTGTCAATTTTCAGATTTGGTGAAACACATGGGTCAGGCATGGTAAGATGCAATACAATTTTTTTAGCCGAAACGGAAACAAAAACTAAATTTGCTTGGAACATTTTCTCTGATTTCAATTTTAGTTCAGTCATCAAAAATCCGACGTCTTTTTTACAACCTTAAATGTCTGGTGGTACAGGGTAATAATTTTGAAGGGGCAATCGACAGATTGCAACGTATATCAAGAAAAGTTTGTTAAATTAATTTTGCCGAATTAGAAGGAATTTAAAGCGATGCAAAATTGGAAGATATTTTTTGTCTTCAAAAAGTATAGACAAAAAAAATTTTTTTTTCGTTGATTTGAAAGGAAAGGAAGATGAAGTTGCTATGATTGGAATAAAGAAAGATCGAAAAAAAATCAGAGAAAGAATAATCATTTCGAGTTATAGAACAGAGAAGCTTAAAATAATATCAAGATACGAATGATGTGTGTGTGTGTGTGTGTGTGTGTGTGTGTGTGTGAATAGTCAGATATATTAACATAGATACCAAAAATTGGATAAGTGTGTGTGGATATGAGAAAACATGGTAATATATACATTTATAAATGTATACATATTTTCATCTACACGCGTATATATATTTGTATATATTCATATGTATATATGTGAGTATATGTATACATATATTTATGTACTGACACACTGAGTATAAGATAGATTGATAAACTGACAGATAAATCGATAACTTGATGCATCAGGCGTCAATAGACGGGATTTTGAAGAAGATTATACGATTTTTAACTCGGATGAAATTAAGATAAAAATAGATGAAACTTAGTTTATTAAAAACGTGTGTGTATGTGTGTGTGCCCGCCTGCGCGCTAGATAGCCAATAATTACTTTTCAACATTTTTTCTTAGATATGTTAAGACGAATAATAACTTCGTTTATCAATTTCTCAATGAAGAATTCTGTTTCTCATGACCTGGACACCCTAAAATACGTTTATAATTGATACCTTTCAAAAACAATCGATGATTCGAAAGACTTTTGTCAGTATGCTCTTGAATACGGCTTCAGTAAATGGGAAGAAATGAACAAACAGTTAATGACTATCTCAGTTGAATAGCAAAGAAATTCCCAGTAGAAATCTAATAAGAGATAAACCTGTGGACAGTGTTTGTAGTGAGATATACAGGACCCTTAATAGGCTGTGTGAGAATAGTAGAAATCAATGGATCGAAATAACAGAAAGTTAATATCTATGCCCCAGGGGTCGCATCGAAAGACAATAAAGGTAAATCAACGTTCAATTAATTACTGTAACAGGAAATTTCGAATCAACGTTCAGCTAACGACCGTATCAAAAAATTTCAGATCGACATTTAGCTAATTACTGTAGTAGGAAATCTCTGATCAATATTTAGTTTATATAAGAAAATTTTGGATCACTATTCAGCAAATAAATATCATCTGTGAATTTTTAATCAACATTGAACTGTATCAGAAAATTTCGGATTAACATTGAGCTAAAAAACTGTATGGAGTTGTGGACTGGTGCATTATCCTTGTGGAAGAACCACTGACCCGATTTCAAGAGCGCTGGTCTCTTCCCTAGGAATATCTTCCTGAACTCCCTTAAAACCTCAACATAGTAACCCTAACCCTAATACTTTGGCCTATCAACTTTGGTGTATTGACTTCCTTACTCCTTCCACACCTCTCATCATACCTCGCAGACTCCCTGCCTTCCTTGAATCTCTTATGCCACTCAAAAATTGATGCTCGATTCATGCAAGATGGTCGAAAAGCAGTCTGAAGCATTCCATACGTTTCTGTGGCAGCATTTTTTCCAAGTTTAAAACAGAATTTTATTGCACATCGTTCGACTTATTAATCTGCTTTGATACTAGTAAATAGACAGAGAGCTAGATAGATAAATAGAATCAGTTATTAACAGAGAACTGCGCAAACCACTTCAAACACTTCTTTAAATGGCGTCAGCACATATTAGACATCGAGAAAATAAAGTAGAAAAAAGTCTAAACATTGCGTTACAGACCGACTGCTATATTCAAGCAAGACAAATCAATCTGATATATATCAATTAAAAAGCTTGTCTGTCCGTTTGCAGATGTAGCTGAAATTACAGATCACAAGTTGAAGTTGAACAAATATAAGAAAAGAAAAAAAAACTGGAAAAAGAAATATCAGAATTTTTGCCGGGAACGTAGAAAATGTGAAATATGAAGGTGGTGGTCGTGTTTATGATAGTTGGAGCACTCATAACTATGCTCAAAATAACATAATCGAGAGTGAATAGAATGGAAATATTGGAAAGAAACGAAACAAACCAGAATATGGTGGTGCGAGTGTAATATACTAGCTTAGCTGGCGGTGATGAACTTAGCAGATTCAAGGGGTTAACAAGATAACATCAACAAAATGTTTTCACGGGAAAGAGAAATATAATATATGATGGCGAGAATAAAATTTATTGCCAATGGATAAAGTGACAGATATTTCCGTTCGCAGATAAGATCAACAAATTACCGGGAAAAAACGGAAGTGTGCAAGTTCTGATAACCAACCATATACAGAAAAATACGTGAGGTGAAGAGGATGTTCCTACTTCCGCATGGGACTTGAAAAGACAATATACGATCTGTAATTTTGGACTGAAGGCAGGGATCCGCTGATCGCTCAAGCGAAGGGTAGAGGTCCGCTGGTCTCTCAAGCGAGGGGAGAGACCTGCTGGTCACTCAAGCAGACCTGTCAGCTCCTCGTGTGTGTTGTCCGGCCGCCGCACTACTTCACAAAAAGGGTCCCCGCCACAGAGGAAAGATATGTGCGAACTCTGTCTGACTGTATTCCTACTTCACACACGTCGACGTCGAAGAATAAAAATATTAATTATATGGTTATATATCTACGAGTCCTTCGTTGTTTGTCTTGCGGTTCCATATGCGACACGAGGAGGCTGGAAAAGATGTTAGAAATTTTAAGACACTTGCTGTCACTCTGCGATAACTTCGAGAAAACTCGTTTTGCAAAAGCACAAAAGAATAAAAAAGTTGTTGAACATGATGATAACGATGATATCAACCGTAGTTGGAGCTTTTGTTACAGCCCCGAAGAACATGTAAAAGAGACAGAGGGAACCTGAGCTTAGAATAACGGAGACTACGACAGGAATAAAATCAACTAGGATACTTTAAAGATTTGTGGAGACTTTCTATCGCTTTGACTTCAGAGAAAATCACCACCAGGAGCTGGTGGGAAAAAACTTCTCATGGATGTTGAGATACAAACAGATCACCTAATCTCGACCCGACGAACAAACCGAGTCATAATCCAAAAAGAAGAAAAAGGAAATAAGTAGAACCTGCCGAATTGTGGTCTATTCCGTTCCAGCTGACGGCAGGGTAAAACTGCAAGAAAGCGAAAAGAGAGATAAGTACCTTGACCTTGCTAGAAAACTGAAAAAAATATGCACCATAAATGTGATGGTGAGATCAATTATAATCGTTGCGCTGGTACAATCACCGCAGGATTGGCACAGGGACTGGAGGACTTGGAAATAAGATGATGAGTGGAGACTATCCAGACAACAGTATTAAGATCGGCCAGAATACTGAGAAGAGTCCTGGAGATTTTAAAAGACTTGCTGTCATTCAAACTCCTGTGAGAAACCATCACCTAACGCTGGTTTGAAAAACTTTCATAATAATCGGGGAACGGAAGAGTTGGAAATCGGAGGACGAATCGAGATTATCCAGACTACGGCATTGTCAAGATTGGATAGATTACTGAGAAGAAACCGGGAGATCTGAGGAGACTTACCGTAACACAGTTAATGTCGGCATGAAGAACTCACAAGGAGGGAAATAATTGGATACAGCAGATATAGCTTTGATTAACAAGAAGAAAAGAATTTGTAAACTTGTGTATTTTGTCGTTCCAGCCAATCACCAATTAAAAAAAAAAGAAAAGTGA
>OY757916.1:109210226-109242726 GCA_963585895.1 Sepioteuthis lessoniana
TTTTTTTCATCGATACACAAGTTACATCAATTATTGAAGCTATTCGCGGTTGAAGACTGCCTATGTTCAACTTTATTAGGGGGGTTAGCCCCTGATGTTATTTGGATGGAAAATTGGATGGAACCCGATAATGCATATAAAATCGTGACTCTTCATGATTACATTTTATGAAATTAAACGTGATTTATGGGATATCATACTGAACTAATACTAATCATCTGTATAGAGGTGGAGGTGCCCGTGGTGTAATGGTTATCGTCGAAGGAAATGGACACGGTAACACGAGTTCAAATCCTGGACGAGACTGATAGCATTTCACATAGCACTAATACCCTTGGGAAAGGTATGAATCCAATTATTCTTCCTCCAGCTATGGGTAACTAGTAGGACAGACTGGGTTCTTCAGCCTTGGTGAGGAAACTAGTCTAGAAGAAGGAATACTCTGAATTTAAACGTTAAACCTTGTGTCATATCCTGCCCGAGCTGAGGGGTTGGTAAATAGGATCTGTAGAGAGACAATAAGTAATTGTGTCTCTTAAAGAATAGGCAGGCCATTTGGATACCTTGTGGCGTGTCACATGACAGTTTTGAAACCCATTCTCGACTTCTTTTGGCTCTTTTCTTTCAACAGTGGGGAATTGCCCCAGGCACTTCAGAGAACGGTAAATCCATGTCGCAATTTTATTTTCTCTCGTAAAGTAGGATTTTTCATTTTTATACTCCTTCCAAATACTGATTGTTCATGGAACAATATATGTATATTTCTTGCTGTTAGGTCACGTTCGCATATTCTGTCTTTTCATACTATTATTAAGTTTATAAAGGTTAAATGTTCTTCAGCACAAAAGGGTTGATCTTATCATTCTTTCCGTTGTGTTCAGTGTTATTATATCGTGGATATGCTAATATTGATCGTTGGTGGGTGGAGACTCGACTTAATATTTTCTTTAGCACCAAGCAATCCGGTATATGTACTATTTACCAACCCCTCCGCTCGGGCAGGATATGACACAAGGTCAATTTTTAATATATATGTAATGATCATTATCTTGGGTTCTTGACTAAAAAATATAAAATGTAATATTATTTAATGGCCTTACATAATTATACTAATAAGTTATAACGATGCAAATATCATATTGTTAATTAGATAATAAAAAAATAAAAATATTTTAGATTCTAGGTAATAGTAATATAGAAATGAGGATTCAGCAGTTTGAATTCAGGCAGCCCAATTATATACACTCTGAGGTAACGGCACAAATCTCAGTTACTCAGGTTCTAAAGGTTGATTGTAGGATTTATCTGACCAGAGTTGACACGAGGTCGTGTTGATAGGAAGGGGACACGTACTAAGTAAGTAAATTTGGCGACCATAGTCGAGGGTGACCCGAAGGCTCCCTTTTCGATAGCTTACTACACCAAGGTGTAGGGGAGGGCGCGACTCCTTTCCCTGGATTGCTCCACTTTACCCTTGATCCGTACCTTATAATGCTGAGTGTTAAGCAAGGACGCATCAAGTACCATTTTTTGAGTCTTTGGTATGACTCGACCTGGGATTGAACCCAGGTCTCCCGGGCCAATGGCGAACACTCTAACCGCTAGGCCAAGACTAATGCGTGACCGTCACAAAAATGCTTGATCTCATCGCCATTCCCTCTTAGTAGCGCCCCAGACGAGCAGTATCAGACGCAAAAACTAGGTGTCCCTTACGTAAACTAGTTGGGGCAGCAACATGTGTTATCAATGCAAGTGAAGCATTGTTTGCTACTTATATTTTAAGTGAGGGTAATTATTTTATAGTCTTCTTAAAGGTGATTGTAATCCAACTTTCAATAATGTATACATTTATCCATCCCTCCGCATCAGCAGGATGCGACACATGGTCAATTTTTAAGCGCAGTCGAACAGATTTTAATTCTAGGTTTTCCCTCCTTCAGACTGGTTAAAGAGCTCTGTCCTACTACATAACCATAGCTGGAAAGAGAATAATTGAATTCATACCTTTCTCAAGGTTATCAGAGCTTTGTGATATGCAAACAGTATCATCCATGATTTGAACTCAAGTCGGTGTGTCTATTTCCTACAACGGTAACCGTTGCGCCACGGACGCCTTTTGATAATGTACAGAAAGGTTGAACCATTCACTTAGTGACTACAATTAACTGATAGAAATGTCTTTCTATTGCCAAACTGTACATTGCCCAGTCGGCTGGGGCTGTAGAATACCCTAACTGCACCTCTGCAGGGGGGTAAGACCCCCCAACGAGTGTCTTGATATGACACTAAACAATCTGATGGTGAGGTTCCAGTAATGCTGGGGCATTGAGGAATGCGGAGAACCCCTTTACTTGCCATTGCTCCCAGGTCCACTCTGGCCCGGCGTGGTAGCACCTGATAGATCCCTATCTATGGGTTAAATAGAACTAATGACATGCTTATGCTACACTGAATTGTTTGACTAAACTGAATAGCTTGAAATAGAAATGTTTTTGACAATTAAACCGTACTTACATTTAAACTGCGTGCTTATGTTAAACTGAATTATTTGAAATGGAACTGTTTTTAGACATTGAAACTGTACTTACACTAAACTGATTTGTTAAATGTAGAACTGTTTTGACATTTAACTGTGTGTAAACAAAATCTGTGCTTATACTAAACTGAATTAGGTGAATTAGAACTGCTTGACTAAACGGAATAGCTCGAAATAGAAATCTTTTTCACAATTAAACTCTACTTACATTTAAATTGCGTGCTTATGCTTAACTGAATTCTTTGAAGTGTAACTGATTATTTGCATAAAAAAAATGGATTTGGCGTTAAATAACCTATAAAGGTTGATATGCCATAAAACCCAAACAAACAACAACCGACCGAATTGTACAAGTTCAGAGAGTTTTGATACTACACGAAACAAACAATGTTAAAACTGAAAAAAGAACTATATATACGAGGTTCATTAAATAAGTTTCCAGACTTTTTTCATATGGGCACTTTTATTGATAGTACACACCTGAAAATCTCGTCCCCTTCGAAGTAATCTCCTCTGGCTGCAATGCACTTGTTGTACCCTTCCAACAACTGCTGAAAGGCTCCATGTGAGCGTGTCAATGACCTTCGTCACAGCCTCTTTCATCTCCTCAATTGACTCATAACGACAACCACTGAGCTTAGGGAATAAGCAAAAATCACAGGGAGAAGGTCTGGACGATAGGGAGGGTGGACAATTGTCTTGATGTCCATCTTGGTCAAGTAGTCTGTGACAAGAATAGAGTTGTGAACTGGTGCATTGTCCTGCACGAAATGCCACTGACCCGATTTGAAGAGTGCTGGCCTCTTCCTAAGGAATCTCTTGCTGAACTCACTTAAAACCTCAACATAGTAGCCCTAGCCCTAACTGTTTTGCCAATCAACTCTAGTGTATTGACTTGCTTACTCCTCCCACACCTCTCATCATCCCCCACAGACTCCATGCCTTCCTTGAATCTCTTATGCCACTCAAAAACTGATGCTCGATTCATGCAAGATGGTCGAAAAGCAGTCTAAAGCATTGACTTAAAGTAATTTACAAATCCTAGCAATAACACAATTATTAAATAAACATGGAACTCTTATTTGTATTTTTAAGGTACAACATATTAACTCTATTAATCTGGGAATATATATATATATATATATATATATATATATATATATATATAGTCAACCGGCTCATTAGCCAAGTGGGTAGAGTGTTCGCCAATAGTCAGGGAGACCTGGGTTCAATCCCAGGTCACGTCATACCAAAGACTTTAAAATGGTACTTGATACCACCTTGCTTAACACTCAGCAATGTAAGGTACGTATCAAAGGTAAAGTGGAGCAATCCTGGGAAAGGAGTAGCGCCCTCCCCTACATCTCGGTGTTGTAGCTATTGAAAAGGGAGCCTTCTGGTCGCCCTCGACTATGGTCGCCAATTTTACTTTTATATTGGTCTTTAATTCTACACAGGTTAATTTGCATCGTGGTTAGAATTTGACTTCAAAATTGTTGATTTTGCCAACCTTTCAACCTAGGTCATTACTATGTTTAATATAAGATCATACAGCGTCAGTAAAATAAAATACAGTAATATTTACTATAAAACTAAATGTAATATAAACTATTTCTGAATACTAACGACTAGTTTTTGTGATCATAGCATCTTGTAGTTAGCAAATAAATTCAACTGCTAAAACGAGACTGAAACAAAACGAAATTCAATATAGTTTTTTTGTCTCAAAACAAAACTGAATTTGCAAGAAGTCTTTTCTCTGATTACGATTTAAGTGCAATCAGCAAAAACCCGGCCCTTTTTTTGTGGTTTTACATCTCTGGTGTTGCGGGGTAATATTTTTTGCATGAGCAATCAATATGTCTTATTATCGTTTAGTCAAAGAAGAAAACGCTGTTTTAAGAAAAGAATCTATTTTGTTTTATTTTACTTTGATCCTCTATAACCCAGACGACTGGGACGGTAGAATACACCGACTGCATCTCTGTAGGGGTGTAAAACCACCCTCAGCGAATACACGAGATATATGACACTAAATAATCTGATGATGAGGCTCCAGTAATGCTGGAGCTTTGGGGAATGCGGAGTAGCCCTTCATTGCCATCGCTCCAAGGCCCACTTATGTCCAGCTTGGTAGCACCTGACAGGATCCTATAGATGGGTCAAATACAATTCTTAGACATTCAAACTGAGTGCAAACAAAAGACATGCTAAAATGAATTGTTTGAAATAGAACTGTTTGATAATTTAATTGTATGTAAAAATGACTGATTTTTAATTGAATTTTTAGTTATTAATAGTTATACTTGGAACCATTAAACTTTAACTTATGTGAAAATGAATTGTTAGAAATAGAACTGTTCTATCATTTAACTGTGTGTATCTGCAAAATCTGTTTACAAATCATATATCTAATATATGTGTAAAAACAGGATTCGGCATTAAATAACCACCAATAGTTGATATGCCATAAAACCAAACAAAACGTCGAATTCTGAGTGAAAACCAGGGGAACGTGGGATATATCTTTTACTTTAATGATGCCGGGGGAACAGGAGAGAATGTTTTTATTCGCTTTCTTACATTACTTCGAGATTACTAAGTGTGTCTTTTTGTCAACTTCACCGCATAAAATTATTTTTGACCACGAGCTCCAAATTTGCTTGCCACAAACCCCTCAATCTATGAGATTCGAATTCGCTCGCCTATGAACTTACTTCTAATGTGCTCAAGGTCAGCCAACCGGCACGCAGGTACAATACTGCGGGTGCCCTTCATCTAAGTTTGGCACGATACTCTCCGCTCCGAGCCAATCTTATACGTTATATGAGATATTGCAAAGTATATTGAGACATATTTTGATAAATTTAGATCATGGTATTAGGTGGGATTATTTCAACTCAAAATAGAACAAAGTTTATAATTTTCAAAAAAAAAATTGCGTTTTTATCATTTTAATCAAAAAAGAAGAAAACAGCAAATCGTATATTTACCCAGTCTGTTGGGGCTGTAGAATACACCGACTGCTTCTCTATAAAGGGGTAAGACCCCCTCCCTACGAATGTCCTGAATATGATTCGAAACAATCGGATGGTGAGATTCCAGTAATGCTGGAGCTTTGGGGAATGCAGACTAACCCTTCATTGCCATCACTCTCAAGTCTACTCTGTCCCGGAGTGGTAGTACCTGACAGGGTCCTATCTATGGGTAAAACATAACTGAACTGTGTACTTATGCTAAACTGAATTGTTTGAGATAGAACTGTTTTTGATATTGAATCGGCGTAATTATGCTCAACTGAATTGTTTGAAATAGAACTGTTTTGATATTTAACTGAGCTTATTTTTTACATTTAACCGTGTGTTAACAAAAAACTATACTTATACTAAACTGGGATGTTTGACATTTTATTTGGCGTTAAATGACACGAAAAAGGTTGATACGCTGTAAAACCAACCAGCCAACCAACTTAATCAAATCGTTTACAGAAATTTACGATCAACAAAACGCGTTTGCTTTTCTTGGTGTGAGAGATGATTCAAAATTCCTGATATCTATAATAAAAATCCGTCCTTGCCATTGGTACCATGTAACTTAGTGATTAGCTAATAACATCAAATAACAACTATCTTTGGCCAAGAAATGATAAGATACCTCACGGATCTTCTAGATCAGGGCTTCTTAAACCTAATACTTAATACACTCCTTATAATCAAATTTGATTTCCATCCACCCACAAATAATTTAACTGAATATTAAATTACCAGACATAAATAATTTACTTGTATTTAATGCAAGTTATATAAGAAAGAATAGGTAAGCTATAAACGTATTAAAAGGTTCAAATTTTAGGAGCTGATTTGTTAAGTGACACGCTTCAGTGTATCTGAGAAATGGCTCTCTACGGAGGTCAAGACTTGTATCAGAAGTCTGTTTGCTATATAACACTGTAGGCAGTTTCTGTGTTCAGCGTTATCAAATGATGTAATCTACACGACAATCCCGTCTCTTACCCGTATGGTATTGCTGAAGGAATTTTGGTCAGCGTTATTGAACGATGCAATCACTACGACGAAGTTACAAGTCACAAATTTGTTACCTGCATGACACTAGCAGGAGACAGGGATCAACGTTATCGAACTATGCAATCACTACAGCAAGGGAAGTTTCGGGTCACGTGTCTTATCAGACATTGCGGAAACCAATCTTGATTTAAAGACGGTGAAAAGCCGGAATCACGACTCCGTGGATGAGATGATTATTCATCCAAAAGTCTTTTTCCTTGTCATGTCCTATTTAATGTCAATTCCTCTATTCGTACTCGTAATTGGAAATCAGGGAAATGTTTGATTGATTTTAATGGCATGCCAAACCGTTGTGAGTTATTGATGCCTAGAGGCTAAGGAATTGCGTTCGTTGTACATTTATCATGTACATTTTTAAAGGTTTTTAGTATACAGTTATGATATCAAGTTTAATACAACGAATAAGTTGCCCCGCAGTTGTATGGTTTCCACTATTTCTATCTAATATTAATAATGTTATGGTTTTAGGTAATTCTATCTAATCGTTGTCAATTGTTTGCAAACAGTTAAATGGTTTCAAGTAGCTAATAATAATCCTTCGTAAACAATTACATTTTATATGATATCAAGTATTGTAATCTAATGCATATAATTTATACATATTTGTAGGGTTTTAAGTATTCCTATCAAATACTAATTATTTTAAACCGAACTATTTGAGCCATACATAGGACCATAGTAGGTACTAATAGGAGTGATACTTACCCGGAATTAGCTGGGCCGTCGGGCATTCGAGCCGGACGGGTATCGAATATCAATGGCAGACTCGAGGTCGAAAAGTCCCCGGCTTCGGCTGGGCCACCTTCAGGTGGACGAGCTGCATCATTGACACCTTTGACACTCTTGTATAGCACTGGACGTTGCAATCCAGTTCAAACTATAATCAGACATACGTGCCTGGACCCAGATTTTCGTACAAGTCCAGCTAGGCTCATCAGGCCCACATTGCACAAAGTGGATCGATGACTAGCAGGCCTCGTACCTCGGTTCGTGCCCGACCTTCTCTTCCCCTAATCCCCACTTTAAGCCGACTTTCAAGTCATTGACCTTGTGTCAAGCCCTGTCTGGCCGAAACCAAAGACAAATATCGTACAAATAGGAGTGATGGCAATGAAGGTGTACTTCACACTTCCCAGATCTTCAGATATGCAGCCTCACCATCAGATGCAATTTAGAGTTATAAATAGAACTTTCCTTTTGTGGGTGTCTTACCCTTCTGAATGAGGTACAGTCAGGCTATTCTAACCTCGCTGAGTTATAACAGTTTTCTTGACTGAAGTAATAATAGAATAGTTAAAGATTTCTGCTGTTTAATCATCGAAGCTTCCCGATTCCAGACAGGTCTCTAATTCTGGTTGTTTAATTAAATCTAAAAACAGAAAATCCCTGTCTCAGAAAAAAAATTCCCAGCGAGTCCCCGTAATGACAGGAGTGCTGGACTGCGATCTCAAAGCAAGCGAGTTCGAACTCCAGTTGTGCTATTAAGTTCACTTTAGAACTAGTACTCTTGAGAAAGGGATTAACTTTCTTATCTCCCTTGCGATGTGTTGACTTGTACGAGAGGCATACGATAAGTTTCCAGACTTTTTTCGTATGGGCACTTTTATTGATAGTACACGCATGGAACTCTTGTCCCCTTCGAAGTAATCTCCTCCGGCTGCAATGCACTTGTTGTACCGTTCCAACAACTTCTGGAAGGCCTCATGGAAGTTCTCTTGTGTGAGCGTGTCAATAACTTTCATCACAGCCTCTTTCATCTCCTCAATTGTCTCATAACGACAGCCTCCGAGCTTAGGGAATAAGACAAAGTCACAGGGAGCAAGGTCTGGACTCTAGGGAGGGGGAACTGTTGCCCATCTTGGTAAAATTGTTTGTGACAAGGATGGAGTTGTGGACTGGAGCATTGTCCTGGTAGAAATGCCACTGAGCCGATTTGAAGAGTGCTGGCCTCTTGCCTAGGAATCTCTTGCTGAACTCCCTTACAACCTCAACATAGTCACCCTAACCCTAACCCTTTGGCCAATCAACTCAGGTGTTCTGACTCCCTTACTCCGGCCTCACCTCTCATCATCCCTCACAGACTCCCTGCCTTCCTTGAATCTCTTATGCCAGTCAAAAACTGATGCGTGATTCATGCAGGACGCTCCAAAAGCAGTCTGAAACATTCCATACGTTTCTGTGGTATTTTTTCCAAGTTTAAAACAGAATTTTATTGCATATCGTTCTTCTAAAGTGTCTTCACGTCCAGATTGTATTTTTGAAATTCACCAGCTGTGACAATCAGGTTTTAGTAGGATTTATTTCAATTGCTGTTGTAGCTGTTCATTTGAACGTGAAATCATAAAAACTGGTCAGTCATCTCATAAGATGTATAGCAATAATATAGTGAATTTTCAAGAGTCTACGACAATTTTAAATGCCGGTACAAAAAAGTCTGGAAACTTCAGGACTGACACACCAGTAAGCAATAATAAAAGAATACCAAAACATCTACCTACGCAGCACACATATACAATTAATATATACACGAAAAATATTTGTAAATTATTGGTTATTTCAAAAATTTTTTGATTGCATAAAAAACAACGTCTGCTCAACTCAACCTCCTCTTATTTGTTTTCTGTTTGCATGTTTATTAATAATTAATGACAGTATTAAGTTTTTATCACAGTTACTTGGAATACTACTCTGCTACAATATTAAGCAATATTTTGGTACAGTGATTTATTACGTTACTCGCTCTGATGGAAGGGTTTAGTATAGGCTGAGTAATTCCGGCAGAAGAGTAAGATGCTCTCCCATAAAAAAGTCCTGGTTCTAGAATTTGGAGAATGTGGAGTATATCTTCATTTACATTACTCCCAGGTCCACTCTGATCAGGAGTGATAAGTATCTGTTTAGGTCCTATCAGTGGGTTGAATGGAACTTTTTGAATATTATTCATGATTGAAAGGAATTCCAGATACTATTTGCCCAGTCGGCTAGGGCTGTAGAATACACCGACTGCACCTCTGCAGAGAGGTAAGACCCCCCCAATGAGTGTCCTGATATGACACTAAACAATCTGATCGTGAGGATCGATTAATTTGGGGAATACGGAGTGCCCCTTTATTGCCATCGCTCCCAGGTCCACTCTGGCCCGGAGTGGTAGCACCTGATATGGGCCCTATCTATGGGTTAAATAGAACTGATGGCATACTTTGCTAAACTGAATTGTTTGATTAAACTGAATAGCTTGAAATAAAATGTTTTTGACAATTAAACCGTGCTTACATTTAAACTACGTGCTGATGCCAAACTGAATTAGTCGAAATGGAACTATTTTTAACATTGAAACTGGACTTACACTAAACTGATTTATTTAATATAGAACTGCTTTGACATTTAACTGTGTGTAAAATCTCTGCTTATACTAATCTGAATTAGCTGAATTAGAACTGCTTGATTAAAAGCTTAAAATAGAAATGTTTTTCATTATTAAACCGTTCTTACATTTAAACTGCTTGCTTATGCTAAACTGAATTGTTTGAAATTGAACCGTTTTTGACATTGAAACTGTACTTACACTAAACTGAATTGTTATATATAGAACTGTTTTGACATTTTATTGTGTAAAAAGAATCTGTACTTACACTAAATTAATTAGCTGAATTAGAACTGTTTGAATAAACTGAATAGTTTTTAACATTTTTGATGTGTACTCGTGCTAAACTGAATTGTTTGATATAGAACTGATAATTTACATAAAAATGGATTTGGCATTAAATAACCTACAAAGGTTGATATGCCATAAAACCTAACCAACCAACCAACCAACCATTATAATACTTGTCAGACTGTGCCACTTCAGTTAATAAACAATTAAGTCTATTTCACAGTGTATCTTTTCCTTACATCGATACAACAGACAGTAAACTACAACTGGAGGTCAGACTCTATTTCGAGAGCTCTGAGGTGTGTGACCCCCACCTTTTTGCCTTTATCCCTACTTCCACTCTGACTCAGAGTGTTATTATTTGTTATAAGTACATAGATCTTGCTAGAGAACTGAAAAACTATGGAACATAATAATATTTTACTCATTTGAGAGTTTTTCACACCAGCATTAGAGGGGGGTGTCCTCGTGGTGTAATGGTTAAAGCGATGGACTGCGGAATGGTAGTACGCAAGTTCGTACTCCAGTCACGCTATAACGTTCACTTTCGGGCAAATACTCTTGGGAAAGGTATGAACCCCCTTATCCTCCCAGCTATGGGTAAAATAGTACCACTACTGTTCTTCTAGGAGAATAGATTTGGCATTAAATAACCTACAAAGGTTGATATACCATGAAATAAAGTAACCAAACCAAACACCAGCATTAGCTGATGGTTTTCCACTGAAGTCTGAGTGACAACAAGTCTCCTCAAGTCTCCAGGACTCTTCTCAGTATTTTGGCTGATTTTAACAGAGCTGTATTTTGGATGATCTCCATTCGTCCTCATTTTTTACAAATTGTCCAGTCCCTGTACCAATCCTTTGGTGAATGTAACGAGCGCGCCAATTACAATTGATATCACCATCACTTTCATGATCAATATTTTTTTTTCAGTTCTCTAGCAATGTCTGGGTACTTATCTCTTTTTCGCTTTCCTTCATTTTTACCCTGTGGTTAGCCGGAACGGCAAAGTCCACTATTCGGCAGGTTCTCTTTTCTTTTTTTTTTTTTTGTAGACTATTATTAGGCCTGGTCGTCTGGCCGAGATTAAGTGATCCTTTTTTATCTCAAAATTCCAAAGAATTTTATGCTTCTCATTTTCTAGGATGGATTTAGGTTGTGCATATACCATGGTGAAATTTGTCCGTATGGTGAAATTCTAACTTCTTGCACAATTCCCACTGGATCACCTTGCCCACCTAGTCGTAACCTTTAGTCTCCCTGACTCTTCTAAATGTTCTGACTGATCTTAATAATTTTGTAGTCTGTTTGTTTTGGTTTTATGGCATATCAACATTTATTGGTTATTTAATGCCAAATCTATTTTTATACAAATAATCAGTTCTATTTCAAACAAGTCAGTTTAGTATAAGTACACTGTTAAATTGTCAAAAACATTTCTATTTCAAGTTTTCAGTTTAGTGTAAATACTGTTTCAATGTCAAAAACAGTTCTATTTCAAATAATTCGGTTTAGCATAAGCACGCTGTTTAAATGTAAGAACGGATAATTGTCAAAAACGTTTCTATTTCAAGCTATTCAGTTTAGTCAAACAGTTCGGTTTAGCATAAGTATGCCATTAGTTCTATTTAACCCATAGATAGGACACTATCAGGTGCTACCACGTCGGGCAATGAAGAGGTGCTCCGTATTCCCCAAAGCTCCCGCATTACTGGAACCTCACGACCAGATTGTTTAGAGTTATATCAGGACACTCATTAGGGGGTGGTCAGTCTGTGTATTCTACAGCCCCAGCAGACAGGGCAAACAATTATTATAAGTCTCGTGCTGTTGGTATTACGTCCGAAGTTGGTCCAGTACTGACCAAGATCTTTCAGAGCTCTCTGTTTCTGCTTCTTTCTGCTTCTGTTTCTGTTGTTCTTAAGAAACATGGCATATTTTATACTTTCGCGATACGAGCCACTATACAACACTGTCATACCCCAAACACAAGGCACATGCATATATATATATATATATATACACATATATATATATATATATATATATATATATATATGCAAGAGTCATTTAACAAATAAGTTTAGTGTCACTCTCAAAACACAAGGTAACATTGAGTATATAAACACACACACACACACACACACATATATATATATATATACATATAAGTTCAAACAAAAACTGATGTTTGTTCAGTCGTATTGCATCCAGCAAAGCCTTCATCAGATGATGACTCAGGGTTCAGGCATGGGTTCAGGTCCAAAGCATCATTACCACTAGCTCAGAGCACCTCAGCAGTATTTCATGAGACTAAATGACTTTGTTGGATTGTCGTCACTCTATGGGATTGTCATATCTACGATGATGCAGTTGGAGCCTTATCTTAGATCTTTTCTATGTATCTCCTCTTATCTGATTGAGAAAGTCCAAGATTAATCAAGAATGCCGATGTTGAGTAGGCAATAAAACCTCAGCATACGACCTCCATAGTAACTGCATCGGTTATCCACCCATTTCTGACACATTTTTCACGCAGATCCTCATATTTTTCCAACTTACGCTGATGTACCTAGTCGAAATTTTCTTCAAAAAGGACCGTTAACTCAATGACGAAAACTTTTTTAACTTAACAGACCAAATGACAATATCTGAACGCAGGTTCGTTAACGTTACTTGAGATACAAATATGAAATGATGTTCTAAATCGGTTGCGACGGGCCAGTCCGTCGAGCAATCAAACAATAATGATCTTTGCATATTTTACGCGAAAGTTTCGAACTATTTCTTTCTTTAACGAAATAAATTACTCTATTGACGATATTATTTAGAGCTTTGTTGGCAATCTCACAACATATCTTCAAAACCGCAGCTAAAATCTCCCGGACTTCCTTGTGTCTCCACGTGTAGCATTTAAGAGCATACTGGCATCCAGTAAGAATATGTTTTCGGCTGACAGTTTTTCCATCGGTCGAATGTCGTTAACCCCTGCGCAAGTTGGTTGACTAGTGTTGATAAGACGTCGTAGACTGCCTTTATAAGGAAACTTAATTTTTTAGGGTTTATGAGCTTGAGATTGCTCTATGTGATAGCTCTGTCTTTTGCACTCTCCCACTTGGTCCATATACCCCGTTTCCTTTGTCCTACAACATTAGCAATGCGCCTAACTTCTTCAAGATTATGAATTTCTTCCGAAACCATTTTTTTTTGTTTATTGTGGATTCCTTGGGCCACTAATGCTGTGGACGATTGGTTTGGTTTCTTGGGTTTTATGGCATATCAACCTTTGTATGTTATTTAACGCCAAATCCATTTTATGTAAATAATCTGTTCTATTTAAAACAATTCAATTTAGCATAAGTACACAGTTTAATTGTCAAAAACATTTCCATTTCAAACTATTCAAGCAGTTATATGTAACAATTCAGTTAAGTGTAAATACAGTTTTAATGTCGAAAAACAGTTCTATTTGAAATAATTCAGTTAAGCATAAGCATACAGTTTAAATGTAAGTACGGTTTAATTGTGAAAAACATTTCTATTTCAAGCTATTCAGTTTAATCAACCAATTCATTTTAGCATAAGTATGATGTTAGTTCTATTTAACCCATAGATAGAGCACTATCAGGTGCTATCACTCCGGGCCAGAGTGGACCTGGGAGCGATGGCAATGAAGGGTTACTCCGCATTCCCCAAAGCTCCAGCACTGCTGGAACCTCACCATGAGATTGTTTAGTGTCATATCAGGATACTCGTTGGGGGGGGGGGGGCAGTGTATTCTACAGCCCCAGCCAACTAGGCAAACTGTGGATGAAGGTATATATATATATATATATATATATATATGTATATATATATGTGTCATTCAATTAATAAGTTTCGTATCATACGCAAAACATAAGGCTCTATTGAGTATAAACATCCCCTCACACACGTATACATATACGGGGTGGGGGGTCATTCTATAAATAAACGGAGTTTTTTGTAAAAAAAGTAAAACAATTTTTTTATCCGATTTTTTAAAGAATTTTTTCCATAGATGTAAACTTTGCATTTTTTTTAAAAATTGGTTTATATCAAAAATTATTTTAATCTTACAAAAATATTTGTTTTGAGGCTATTCAAAATAGTATAAAATAGTGCTCCAGGGTTGAACAGAGGTATGTCATCAAACTTTTGGTGGCTAAAACGTGCAAACCATGTAAAAGAATATATGATGTAAACGAAGAAGCATTTTTTATTCAAAAAATATTTGCAAATTTGCTAAACATGGATTTGCTACTTGGAGTTTCAATCGAAAAGAAAGACCTTGAAATGGGAACACACTGTTTTCGCTAAAGAAAACGTTTTCGACGCATCGGTTAGTAAAGGTCATGCCGACAATGTTTTCAGACATGAAAGGACCCATAACTATTGAGGTCCGTCTGAAAAGTGCAACTATTAACTGTTGCCACCTCCTTAAGCAGTAGTTCACCTTATTTATGAAATGAATTTCAAATGTATGTCTCTTTTGGGCTGGTAAAGAGGATACTTTTCCCTTTTTGGTCGTCAGACGGATAGTTCAAGTAAGTTTAAGCAAGAACTCGACAGTCGATTATTTGATTAAAATCTTGAATGAAGAGTCAAAGATTTGGAGTTAATGTTTCTTCTGGAACAAAGATCAACCCTGAATTCCTAAAGTTTCTTAAACAGGCCTTGAGCACTACCTTACACTACCAATTCTTATAAAACCTTCATAGGGCTTAGATTTTTATTAGATATCTACACTGTAAATGGAATTAAATTTTTAGTTTCCAATTTTAGTGCTCCGCAATGTTATATCGTATTTCGCCATCGTTATTTGAAAGTTTTCTATTGTTTATTTGGTTATAAACAAACATTTTCCCGAAAAAGAAAACAATAGCAACAAAAACAAAGAAAGTGATAATAAATGATAAATTTAAAAACAATCGTAGAAGTTTTGTAAAGAGAATAGAACAAGTTTGTAGAGAGAACACAGGTGGAAAAGAGTCAGTGTTGTATGCGCAGAAACAAAGAAAACTCATTGTAGGGTCACAGGTGGTCGATAGGTTTTCGGTGAAAGATTAAAAAAAAAAAAAAGAATGAACAAAACCGAAGTGGATGCGAAGAAAAGAAAATACGAAAAAATACGTGAAGGAAGAACGATCAGAAAACCTCTCGTCCCTGGGGGAATTAGGTTAAATTTTATTTTTAAGCCGTAAAATTTCGGGTTATACTTTTGTCTTCATGTTATTTGTCTTTCGTTTAAAAAAAATAGAATGTTTCTTTCTATCTCATTATTTTGCTCAACAAACGTGTTGTCTGTTTTCCGATGCGGAGAGAAACGTACAAACTGTTTCGCGCATGCGTGCACAAACACACACAAGTATATTAGGACCGCTATGGTGTACCATAGACATTCGATTGCTGGAAACAATATTCTGTCTACGATAGCCGACTTTTGTCGTTTCTATAGACTCTGATTGAATGTGTTCAATTGACTGATTGATAGATTGATTTTAACAGCATACCAACCCCTGTAGGGTTGTTTTATGCCAAGACATTAGGGAATTGCGTTCATTATAAGTTTATTTTAACATTTTCGTATAAGTGCTTCTCAAGTCCGTTTTTTACCTTTTTATTTATTTTTGGCACGGGTTCCGGTGGAGCATGAATAATTATATATCTATTTAACCCATAGGTGTGACCATAATAGGTACTAAATCGCCGAGTCATATATTTGAGTAGCACAAACAATCTTCTCATCCCACTCAGTTTTGAGTTGTGATGTTAAGATAGAAGATTACTTAACAGAATATGTCCTGGGTATGACATTATACTGTATCTGACGGTGAGGTTCCAGTCCTGGAATCCTAGATATCTTGGGAGTCTGGATAACCACTTCATAGATATTACTCCCAGGTCCGCTCTGACTCGGAGTGGTTGTACCTCTAAGGGTTCGATCTATATAGGTCAAGTAGATCTATTTTCAAATTATTTGTATTAGATAGGAATACTTGATATCTCATAACCAATTACAAAAAAATGTATATATAACAAAAATGTATATATAACCGTACACAATTTCCTAACCTCAGACGAGTTGACATGCCATGGAAATCAATTCTAAACAGAAATTCATCTGAATTTTAAAAGTGTGTTATCATCCTTATAGTACATTGTAAAGTTGACGACCGTAGTCACAGGCGACCCTAAAGCTCCTATTTCAATAGCTACTACATCGTGGTGTAGGGGAGCGTGTTACTCTTTTCCTTGGATTGCTGCACTTTACTCTTAATACGTACCAAATAATGCTGAGTTTTAAGCAAGGTGGTATCAAGTACCATTTTTTGAGTCTTTGGTATGACTCGACCTGGGATTGAAACCCGATCTCTCGGCCCATTGTCGAACGCTGGGCCATTATATTGTGGATAATGTGTATACAGCAATAATTAAGGTGGAGGTGCCCGTGGTGTAATGGTCATCGTTGTAGGAAATGGACACGCCGACACGAGTTCAAATCCTGGACGAGACTGATAGCATTTCACATTGCATTAATACCCTTGGGAAAGTTATGAATCCAATTATTCTCCCTCCAGCTATGGGTAAATAGTAGGGCAGACTAGGTTCTTCAGCCTTGGTGAGGCAACTAGTCTAGGAGAAGAAAAACTCTGAATTCAAACCTGTTGAACTCCGCTTAAAAATTGACCTTGTGTCATATCCTGTCCGAGCGGAGGGGTTGGTAAATATGATTAAGCTACCTCGTAGCTGAACTAGTTGCGTAATTTTACTGAAATATTTTAAATCACGCTTCCTCTTTGACTTTTTATCAATCCATTCTACTACAAAGATATGGTTGTACTACTTTCTTTTAATCCAACTAACTTTGTATCAAAAATTTAATTCCACATTGTGTAACATCATCATCATCATCATCATCAATATCAATAAGTCTCGTTGACAGATTATTGACTTTCTCTCCCTCTCTCACCAACCGTTAATATCACCCATCGCTCCTGGCGAAGTCATCCACGCTGTACCCAGTGTCCCGACAGAGCTGATGTATGTCAGTCTTTGCTAGTCGGCCAACACTGGTGTGTCCATATGAAGTAGTCCATAGCAGAACGTTGCTTATGAGTCCGTCCCTACTTCTCTAGCGTGTCTCTAATGACTTCGTCTTTCTTGCATGATTTGTGAGATAGAAGGTAGGTGGCCGTAAAACTGCAGTTTTGTGGGGTTTTGCTCCCAAGATTTTTTTTTCAAGTGATCATATAGAATTCTGATGCAGTTTCTATCTATGTTTTTCTCTATATATTCTGTGAGCATCTGTTCGGTGCATCCGTTCAGTAGTATGGACACAGCAACAACTAAGAAGAAATCCTGTTTTATTTTATCAGATAGATCAGACTTCCATCAGACCGATAGCCTATCGATCACTATGTACGCTTTCGCTAAGCGTATATTAACATCACTTTCAGTAGACAAGAAATTACTACCACGGTATGTGAACTGGTCTTCTTACTACCACTTGGAGTGGGGATGAGTCCTTCTTGTTCATTTGTTTAACAAATGAACTTTTTATTTCCGTTCACGTAGAGGCCAATGCTCCTGCTACTGCTTGTTCTAGGAAACGCGTTAGAGATTCTGCTTGCGGTGATGTATTTGTGAGAAGCGCTCGATCATCAACGAAATCTGCATCTGTCATAGTTTCTGCAGGATATTGTCTGCTTCCAGCGTTTTTTAATGTAAAACAATTTTCTTTTATTTGATCTATTAACGTCCGACTTTCATAGTCTAGGTAGCGTATAAACAAATACGACCAAGTAGAGACAGGTTACCTTACATTGATGTGAAATTAGCTTGTAAAGTATATTAAACCATGGCCTGAAGTTTCGCTTAAGTAGTTGAGCTCAGGTTCTTGATAAAGACTTTTGAGGATTTGCTACTATGCTTTTTTTAGTATCATACACACATATACACACACAAATATATATATATATATATATATATATATATTGAGAGGCGCTTATAGTATCATGGTTGTCGTCGTAGGAAATGCACACGACGAACCGAGTTCAAATCCCAGACAATACTGTTTGCATTTCACATAACGCTCATAACCTTTGGAAAGGCATGAATCCAGCTATTATCCTCCCAACCAAGGAAAAGGAAAATTCGATTCTGAACTGTTAAACTGCGCTTAAAAATTGACCTTGTGTCACATCCTGCACGTGCAAAGGAGTTGAGTAAATACATACATAATCTTGCTCTTTCGCTCGCAGAGCTGTCTCTCTCTCTCTCTCTATATATATATATATATACAATCTCTCTCTCTCTCTCTCTCTCTCTGTTTTAATATATATTCAACTAAAAAAATAGTTTAATGCAGCTTTGATATATATTTCTAAAATTGATTATGTTCTAGACAAACACTTCTAAGGTTTTATAATGTTTCCAAGGATGTGATATTTCTTTCTGAATAACCTGATCTCTCTCCCTCCCTCTCTCTCTCTCTCTATATATATATATATATATATTGTATTGTTCCCACTTTTGACGGAATTACTTGCGAGTGAATTACCTCGTGTGCCTAAGATCATTTTGTTATATCTGTGTGCTTTTCTTCGGGTCAAAGTTACGTTCCCTGGCATTTCTGCTTCAGTGTATACCAATGTACATTTTAATTATTAAAAATATAATATATAAAATATGTTCATAAACACAGTTATTATTTTAAAGGAGGCAAAATTTAATATTTTCTAAAGATAATTTCAGATAAAAAAGGAAAAGAAAAATGAACGTTTAAATATAGCGATGACTATATTAATTTTCAACAATATCTTGTAATATATTTAATCAGAATTATAGCGGTTTCGGAGAAATGTGTTATTTTCCCGAACACTATATTTTTAGGCAACACAAATGAATTACGAAACTTTTCTTTAGTAACACAACAACGAAAGTTCTTTATTTGCAGCTTTGAATATTTGGTTTGCTTTTGGTGCTGCAAGACTCGTGAGCGGTTGTGTCGATACTGCTATATGGATGCACCACATGGGCGCTTACGAAGCGGCTGGAAAGGAGGCTGGACGGAAATTATACAAGAATGTTGAGAGCAGTATTAAACAAGTCCTGGCGACAACACCCCACGAGACTCCAACTATACGGACACTTGCCCCCCATCACAAAAACTATACAAGTTCGACGAACCAGACACGCAGGACACTGCTGGAGAAGCAAGGACGAGCTCATAAGCGATGTACTCCTGTGGACCCCCGCACATGGATGTGCAGGAGTGGGACGACCAGCACGAACCTACATACAGCAGCTGTGTGAGGACACGGGATGTAACCCTGAAGACCTACCGGAGGCGATGGATGATAGGGAGAAATGGCGGGAGACGGCCAGGGATATCCGCGCAGGCGGCGCGACATGATGATGAGGATGATGATGATTTTGGAGACGAAATGGCTTAGCGGGATGTTGAGATGGCAGCGTGTTGTTGGACGTGTGAGGGATGTGTTTAAAGTCACCGTGTAGTTTTGTATCTGGTTTTTGGAGGAGAGTCTGTGATATCTCCATGTTGTCGAGAGCGGAGTTACGCTCGGATCGACATAGTCAATTTTTGGGGTGACATGAAGTGGTGCCTGTGGAAGGCATGCTGAATGTTTCTAATTTATGTTCAACTGGGATTCCTCGTAAAGAATCCATAAATTAGATGGTTCCCTTGTTGAGTGTCCATGTTGCAGCAGCTAGTGTTAAAGCCACAGTGAGATGTCCACACTGGGTGGCTTGTTTAGCTAAAAAGCATCCCTAAGCAGGGACGACCAGAGGCACGTCTGTTCTGGTCACCGTCTCACGCCGAAGAGACTGTATTTGGCCGCTCACCCGTTTTGCTAGCCGGAAATGAAGGTCCGGACTGAATAGGATAAGTCATCCTGATTGGGTGAAAATCAGTGTTGAATTAAATTGCACGCCAAAACAAAATACGAGATTTTCCTCTTCTCTACAGAATAATTTAATTCGATTTCCATTGATGCATTCTGTAGAAATCTTGGAGCGCGATACTTTGTTGCAAAGCGAAGTGCACAGATACTGCACTCCCATGGCAGCAAAATTGACGGATGGACAAGTCAGGAAACTAGAGCGTCATCATAAGATGCTACAGTGTAACCCGGATATAAGAGAGTTGTAAGTACCGGAGAATAAGTCTCTTATATCAGGTTTTGGTCTATTTTGTTTAGGTAACACAGGCTCTAATGTGGGACAAGAGAAAATCTCTCTTATATCCGAGTTTCTCTTATATCTAAATCTCTTATATCCGGGTTACACTGTATTATATTCTATTTTGGACTAATACTCCCAAGAAAAGGGTTAATTTCTTTGTTCCCACCCCAGATATGGTTTAAATAGCACCACTATTATTTTTATCAAGATAGCTTTGACATTAAATAACCTACGCTGGTTGATATTAAACAAAGAAACCAAACCAGACCAAACGTATTGGAGGCTGTCTTTGCAGGCAATTCATTCAACATATTCTAAACCTCATCCTCAAGACAGAGGAGATAATAATAGAAAAAGAAAAGAAAAAAAAGAAACAATCAAACTCAGAAAAAAGAAAAGAAAAAAAGAAGAACGGGAAAAAGAAGAACGGGAAAAAGAAGAAAAAAAGAAACAGAGAAAGGAGTAAATAAATAAGTAAAAACAAATGAATGATAGGGGAAAAAAGAAACAAAGAAGAAAATAAAGAATAATGACAAAAAAAAAAAGAAAGAATTTTTTTTCATACGCATTATGCACTTGGTGAAAATTGTGGAATGGATTGGCTGAAACGTTGTCATAACAAGAAGAATGAATTCAACAGTCCGAAGAATTTCATTTTTGTTAGTTTAAGTTTTTTTATATGATCACTTAGGGAAACATATACACTAACAGAAGAACATTATATATATATATATATATATATATATATATATATATATATATCATCATGACGTGTGGCTAGCACAGATATCCCTGACCCTCTCTCTCCATGTCTCCCTATCATTCATCGCCTTCAGCAGGTCTTCAGGGTTACATCCCGTATCATCACATAGCTGCTGTATGAATGTTCGAGCTGGTCGTCCTGCTTTTGATTGGACATATGCGGGGGTCCATAGGAGCACATCACTTACGATCACGTCCTTGCTTCTCCAGCAGTGTCCGGCATGTCTGGTTCGTCTAGCTTGTATAGTTTTCGTGATAGGTGGTAGGTGGCCGTACAGTTGGCGCCGTGTGGGGTGTTGCTGCCAGGATCTGTTCAATATTGCTCGCAACATTCTTATATATATATATATACACACGGAAAAAGACAAATAGGCAAATGGAGACACACAAGGAAGCGCAGTTTCTTCCGAGCAGCGGTGATGTCGATACTGCTATATGGATGCACTACATGGACGGTAACTGGAAAAAAAGCCTGACGGCAACTACACAAGAATGATGCAAGCAATACTGAAAAAAAGTCTTTGGAGACAGCATCTCACAAATCAGCAGCTGTATGGCCACCGACCAACCATCACGAAAACTATCAAAATTAGACAAACCTGATATGCAGGACACTGCTGGAGAAGTAGGGACGAGCTCATAAGTGAGGTACTCCTGTGGATCCCTTCACATAGACGTGCAAAGGCAAGACGACCAGCTCGAACCTACATACAGCAGCCGATACGGTGTAGCCCTGAGGACCTGCTGTAAGCAATGGAAGATAGTGAGGGGTGGCGAAAGAGGGTCAGAGATATCCGTGCTGATTGCACGACATGATGTTGATGATGATGATGACATGTGAAGACACACGTGAATATCAAGACATACAGACAATCACATAATCAGAGAGACACATAAATACAGATGCGTAGAAAAAAAAGCACACAAAGATATTGGCAGATTAACGCGCATTCACATGCATGTTGAGGGGCTTAGAATACACTGACTGTATTCGCTGCGAAGGAGTAAGGCCTCTCGAAAACGGATTGTCCTGGATAGTGAGGCCCCTGTTCTGAAACTTTAGGATATTTGATTCGTTGTAGTTGTACCTGTTAGGATCCCATCCATAGATCAGATAGATCTGTCTAAAAATAATTCGTATCAGATAGGACCGTATAAAAAAAAACTTTTAAGAGACAACAACACAAAAATATAAATATGAACGCGATTCCCTAACCACTTGGCATGAAATATCTCTTGAAGAATTGATATGCCGTTAACATCTATCAATCTGAAAACTGAAATGTTTAACCAGGTCACAAAATTCCAATCTCTTTTGGATCAAGAAGACATAAATTCAGAGGAAGTTAGGTTCAAGCCTTTCAGAATCGCAATCATGTTGACGTGAAGTCAAAACTTGCTGTAAGTATTGAAATACGTTTGACCGTTTTTAGACTTGCAGCCAGCAAAATAATTAATAAGTTTAGATGGTTTAAAAAAGGTATATTCAAAAAATCTTAAACTTACTATTTTAATATTTGTTTAAAAATATTTTTGGCGTGCGCAAGAATTCTAATTAAAAAATAAAGGTCAACAGGTGCCCCACAAGTGAAAGCAACCTTTTCTCAGCTTCGTGATAAATTGCCTAATTCAACCGAACTTGAAATGGTAATATCTGTTATGGTTCCATCTATGGGTCAAGTAGATTTGCTTGGAAATTATTTACATTGAACAGGAATTCATAAAAACATATACGAGGATCATTAAATAAGTTTCCAGACTTTTTTAGTATGGGCACTTTTATTGATAGTACGCACACGAAACTCTAGTCCCCTTTCAAGTAATCTCTTCCGGCTGAAATGCACTTGTTTTACCGTTCCAACAACTTCTGGAAGACCCCATGGAAGTTCTCTTGTGTGAGCGTGTCAATGACCTACATCACAGCCTCTTTCATCTCCTCAATTGTCTCATAACAACCTCTGACCTTAGGGAATGACCAAAAGTCACAGGGAGCAAGGTCTAGACTATAGGGAGGGTGAGAAACTGTTTTGATGCCCATCTTGGTCAAATAGTCTGTGACAAGGTTGGAGTTGTGCACTGGTGCATTGTCCTGCTGGAAATGCCACTGAGCCGATTTGAAGAGCGCTGGCCTCTTCTGACGGAATCTCTTGCTGAACTCCCTTAAAGCCTCAACATAGTAACCCAAACACTAAGCCTTTGGCCAATTAACTCTGGTGTATTGACTTCCTTACTCCTCCCACACCTCTCATCATCCCTCACAGACTCTCTGCCTTCCTTGAATCTCTTATGCCATCCCAAAAATGATGTTCGATTCATGCAAGATGCTCCAAAAGCAGTCTGAAGCATTCCATACGTTTTTGTGGCATTTTTTTCCAAGTTTAAAACACAATTTTATTGCATATCGTTCTTCTAAAGTATCCTTACGTCCGGATTGCATTTTTGAAATTCCCCAGCTGTGACAATCAGGCTTTAGTAGGGTGCAGTCCAATTGCTACTGTAGCTGTTCATTTGAACCTGAAATCATAAAGATTAGTCAGTCATCCCATAAGATGTATAGGAATAACATAATGAATTTTGAAGAGTCTACGACAATTTTAAATGCCTGTACAAAAAAAAAGTCTGGAAACTTATTGAAAGCACCACGTAACTGTGTGCGAAGAAATGACTATTATCAGTTAGTAATAGTTACTTTAGACAAAAGAGTTGTGTCTAAGTTATAAATTTTAGAGAGGAAACCTTGTTAGTGGGGCTTAGAATACGCTGACTGTATACCCTGCTGAGGGGTAAGCCCCCCACCGCTAATGCTCTTGGGAAAGGTATGAACTCATCCGTTCTCCCTCTAGCAATTGGAAAATAGCTGGACATACTCAGTTATTTAGACTTATGTCGGTTGGATAAATACATATATCAAGAAGATGTGAAGAAATTTTGTTTTTATATCAATTTTAGGACTTCATAAAAAGAGGACTGATCGCACATCAATGTTCAACATAAATAGGATTGATCATAAGTTTGAACTTGAACCATCCCATGTCACTGCGACGACTGTGAATTAAATCTTATTAGCGTTGTCTCAAGCAAGACAAGATCCGGCTAAGGCAAACAACGTTTACATCAACGTATCTAATTAAAACAGCAATGTCATCAGCAAAGCCATTTTACTAACTTCCTTTTTCTAAAATGGACTTATCTCGGGACACGTAAATACCGAATATGAACAAGTTAAGCAAACAGTCCCTCTAAAAGAGAGGCAAAGAGAAACGACAGCAGGCATATTGGCATGTCTCCAAGCTCAGGCGTCAGTCATTATATCGCTTTTCCTTTGCAACGCAGTTAGTTGAAATAGTGTTCCGTTCAGACATTATGGATTTTAATGATCGACACTATGGTGCATTTTATTCGCCTACCGACAATCATGGCTGAGTTACGCTTAAGGCTCAACCAATGGACACACAGTCGTATCGATCAGCTATAGCGGGTCACCAATACCAAAATTCTGCCACCACTTTTCTATACGTCTGGTCAAGCCATCTCTCTCTCCCTCTTTCTCTCTTTATATATATACATATATGTATGAGTGTGTGAGTGTGGGTATATATATATACATATGAAATGTCTTTCATCTTTTTATATAGAGGTAGACTACGGTCACAAAGTAAGCGAGATCGAATTTCAATCGCGCTATCACGTTCACTTTTGGATTATTACCCTTTGGAAAGGCATGAACCCCGTTATCCTCCAGCTCTGAGTTAAATAACAGCTCTGAATTTTTCTACAGGGATGGCTGATGCATTAATTAACCCACGAAGGTTGATTTGCCATTAAACAAAGAAACAGAAACTCTTTTTATATACATGTCTATATATAATGTCTTTCAACCTATTCATACACACACAGATCTGTTTTTATCTCTCTTTCTCTCTCTCTCTCTCTCTATATATATATATATATATATATATATCTTTATATAGCTATCTCAGCGTCTTTCTGTATCGCTGTCTAAACATCTTTCTATCTAATTGTCTATCTATTTCTGTTTTTTTATTTTTATCAATCACAAAATCCTAACTTGTTGTTACTGGCTGAAAAACCTCCAAAATAACAACAGGTAAGCCATTAGAACCATCACCGGAAGTGGTTGGTGGAACTTACACATCCAGATCCCTAAAAATCAATGTAATCGAAAAATAAGACATAACAAGAATCAAAATTTTCTTTAAATTAGAATGAAGGGTATTTCGGATTTTACAAATACACGAAAAGATAAACAGCGTAAGGGATACAAGAAAAAGTAGATTACTCATTTGATGATACATAAACGTCATCAAGAGGGAGTCCCCGTGGGATAGTGGCTAAAGTGCTGGACTGCGGCTTTGAAGTAAGCAAGTTCGAACTCTATTAGCGCAAGAATTCTACTCACAGGTTCACGCTGACCCGGTGTGGCTGTACCTGTTAGGACACCGCTTATTTATCGAGTAGATCTGTTTAAAAATTATGATTAAATAAAATATACAAGAAACCACGTAACTGTTTGCAAATTTAAACTTCGTACGCTGTGTACCTGTTTAAAAAGATGAGAGTTTATGAATACTCTAGAACTTGATAATGATATATTTAATAGTTAACAAATCGACACTGTCATTAAGTTAGAACTGTTAACTTTAAAATTATTAGCATTTAATAGGAAAACTTGAAACAATGTAATTGTCTGCAAAACATTAAGAGTTAACTGAAGAAATATTTATTTACAAATGATTAATAAATGAAACTATGTAATTGTTCGAAAAGAAAGACTAAATCCAGCCAAGGGGGTGTCCTCGTGGTGTAATGGTTAAAGCGATGTATTTCGGAATCGTAGTTTGCGAGTTCGAACTCCAGTCGCGCTCTCAAGTTCACTTTCGGGCAATTACCTTTGGGAAAGGCATGAACCCTCTTATCCTCCCAGCTATGGGTTAAACAGTATCATTACAATTCTTGTAGAAAGTTGGCTTTGGTATTAAATAACTGTTGTGGGAGTCTTACCCATCTCACCATAATGGACTCTTCTCACCGTTATTAGCACTGAGAGATTTCGCTGTCAGAGAGGCGGATCAATCACGGTCTGTACCTCTCCAGGTGCTGGGAAACATTCGGCCGGCCGTGTTATCTGCGGCACGGATCTGGCCGAGTGTCTCTCGGTACCTGGAGATTTCCTTCAGCCTCAGGGGGCCTTCCCCCTGACTTTTACCCCCTAGGGGGGTTGGGTTTATCGCGCGGCGCCTGAGGCGCCCCTAATAAGGAGAATGCCGACGGGACCATAGGCATTTTTGGGAATGCCGGGCGCGTGTGGGCTACGGGCCTGCACCCGGACCCACCTAAAAAAAGTCCTTGGGCCACACTTGCCAGTTAGGTGGGGCAAGCAACAAATACCGTAGATCAATCTCGGTCTGTACCTCTCCAGGTGCCGGGTAGCACTTCGGCCGGCGGTGTTATCTGCGGCACGGATCTGACCGAGTGTGTCTCGGTACCTGGAGATTTCCTTCAGCCTCAGGGGGCCTTCCCCCTGGCTTTTACCCCCTTGGGGGTTGGGTTAATCGCACAGCGCCTGAGGCGCCCTCTAATAAGGGGAATGCCGACGGGGCCTTTGGCATTTTTGGGAATGCCGGGCGCGTGTGGGCCCTGCGCCCGGACCCACTTAAAAAAGGCCTTTTGCCATACTTGCCTGTTAGGTGGAGCGAGCAACAAACACCGCGGATCAATATCGGTGTTATTCGAACAGTACGAGACTTCTTACCTTTTCTATGTAATTCTATTTTTCTTGTGTAATATAATCTGTTATCTAATATCCGTGTTTGCGCTTTCATTAGTGACCCTTTCCGGGGCCACAACAATAACCCACAAAGGTTGATATGCCATTAAAACAAAGAAACCAAACCAAACTCAGCCAAAAATAATCATACAAGATTTGACATGTAATGAAGCCAACCAATCTAACCTTAGGAAATTAAGTTTTAGTGTGCACATTAACTTTCTTTAGACGCTGGTTGGAAAACGTATGTTCGTGTACACTCACACAGCTTAGAGGGAACTCACATTGTTGTTTCAGGGCGAGTCCCATCCTTAGGAAGCAAACTTCTGGGTGGGGATGCAAATATTGTCCAAGCCATTTCCCCCTTAAAGACGTGTCTCTTACCCCTTTTAGACAATGAGAGCAAATGTCATCTATAGGGAAGACTAATTTTTTCCGAATCCATACCAAAGTAAAAAATTATCCAAAATCTTCGCTACAAGTAAGATGTAACACAATTTGAGTTCAGAGTTTTTTTTTCTCCTACATTTGTTAATATGTAAGACAATATGAGGAATTCTCTGTAATTAAACATTTATGGAGAGTGTGATCTATTTTCTTATTCAGGAAAATCTAATTTTTCTTTATTACAAATCTAAAACAGACTTATTGATTTTGAAAGAAATTCAAAAGTCAATTTGCAAGGTCAGTGAGGGACTAACCGCAATTTCAAATTGTCAAAAGAAAAAGTAAGTAGGCTTAGGGTTTTGTTGGTGCATTGAACCATTTTAAATCATGACAACTCTTGCCACCTGTCGGGTTTAAAAAGTCAAATCTTTGGATAGATTTATCGGATCTTTGATTTTCGTTTTGGTTCATGTGAACATATTTACCCACAAGGCGTGGGCTGGGGCCTTTGTTTAACCAAGACCCAATATTGTGGTGTGATTGGATGAACCATTAAAATCTGATACGTGGAAAGGATACTCTTCTCACAGACGTAGATCAGTGCATTCGATTGGCTGACCAGTCAGAAGGTTGTAGAAGAATACGTTATGATCTGTGAATGGTTGGCCAATCGGGAATGTTTGTTCCCAGAGGAAGCCGCTATAAAAATTAATGTTTTAAGGCTAGAGAAGAGATCCGATGTCCATACTGAAGATTGGAGAATAAGAAAAGAAATCTCTCCAAGAAGTAAAACCTCACTAGCAAAAGCCTCACTCTCCAAAAAATTGTATAAGATAGAAAGACTTCACTAGCCACATACCTCATTTGTCTGTCTGTCAAATACGAGAGAAAGCGACAATTATATATATATATATATATATATTATTGTATTATTGTTACACCGTTGTGTTTCAATAAATTGTTGTTAATGGTTCTCAGGGAGTTTTTCTTGTCTTTGAGTTGCCAACACTCAGGCAACTTGTTCCAACAAACCACTCACGCCGTCCGAAGAAGTTCCTAATAGATTGTGTTATCCTGCATCTGTGAATCTTTCTAATACAACATGGGCACAGAGGGGGTTGAGAAGCTAACTAGCCGGAGAGGTATGTGGTAGTCACGGAACCAAGGCCATAATCAAGTACCATAACTATCATAGGACCACTTAAACCAAGGCTAGAGGACACAGCCTGCCCTACTATCTACCCATAGCTCGAGTGAGAATTGTTGGATTCATGCATCTTAAAAATATTACGTAAAGCGCAAAAAAACTTGTCCAGGATTTAAACTCGAGTATCCATCTTCTCCTAGACTAGTTGTTTTACCAAGGCTGAAGAACCTAGTTTGCCCTACTACTTAACCATAGCAGAAGGGAGAATAATTGGATTCATACCTTTCCCAAGGGTATTAGAGCTATGTGAAATGCAATCAGTCTTGTCCAGGATTTGAACTCGTGTCGCCGTGTCCATTTCCTACGATGATAACCATTAAACCACGGGCACACACACACACACACACACACTCATATATATATATATATGCGTGTTGAATGTAACAACTATTATGGGACGGAGGAGTAATTAATTATCCAAAATTTGATGAACTCACAACCTAACTTATGCTTAATCATTACCATAATTATTTAAATATAACACCCCACCCCTAACTTTTGACAAAAAATCCTGGAAGATAATTTTCATAACACGCACTGACTTTTTAAAAAAGTTATAGCAGCTAAATTAACTTAGATTAAGCAATTGTTCAACTTTTTATTGGTTTGTACTGATTTTTAACAAGAATTTATCGTTCAAATTGAAGCACAAAATTTACGCAATATTTCAAGCAAACATTCAGATATGTTCACAGAAAAATGCAACAAGCTTTACGGCCAAAATAAGGTCACATGAAGACAAACAAAATTATAAACAAACACACGTTTTCGTTGATATTTCTCTATAAGGGCGTAGAAAACATTAGTTTAGACTATTGATATAATTCACTCTTGGTCGTAACTTCCCGAAATTGGTTAGGCATATGACCGGAAAAAAGTTGATTATTTAGTTCTTGTGAGGATGTCCAGCTCGAACCTACTCTGTGGCGATACGGAATGTAGCCTTGAGGACCTGCCGGAAGCAATCAACAATAGGGAGGTGCGACGAGAGAGGGTCAAAATATCCATGCTGATAGCGCGACATGATGATGATAATGATGCATTATACGTATGCCCATCTTTTGGACAGCAAAATCTGGAAGAATTGTGCGTCTTATACACCAGTAATTACGTTGGTTTTCTTTTGAAAGGAATGCAAATAATGGGGACATATGTAAGAATATTGAATTTTTTGGCAAAATTTTTCAGTCTCTTCGTTTCTTACTATTTCCGTTCATTCTTTATCACATTTAAACATCAACCATTCACAATTGAACCTTGTATTCAGCGTGGGGCGCGCTTTTTCTAAAAAGCACGCAGGAGCCTGTTCTGGACTTCGGTCCGGAGCGTGGCTCTTCAAAAGGAACAATGGCAGACTAGTTTCGACTAGGCTACCCTCGGGTGGGCGAGCTGCAGTTTTGTCTCCTTGGAAACCCATGTATGGCACTAGACCTCGCGTCTAGTTTAAGCCGTAAACTGGCATACGTGCCCAGACCCACATTTGGGTTCGTGAAACTGCTTGCCTCATCAGGCTCACATTGCACCAAGTGAGCCGATGAGCTGCATAGACCAGCAGGGTTTGAGTCTCTGCTCGTTCCTGACCTCCCCTCCCCTTATCCCCACTTTAATCGGCCTTCGGGCTTTTGACCTTGTGTCAAGTCGTGTCTGGTGGGAGGCAGCGACAAATATCACCTTGTATTCAGCGTCAAAATTGTTAGTTCCTGTAGCAAATTTCTGCTTATTTCTACTCATTACTAATTATTTGTAGTAAATTTGAGTTCATTATATTTCTTCTGGGCCATTGGTCTAGTGGGTAGAGTGTTCGCCTTTGGTCCTAGAGACCTGGGTTCAATCCCAGGTCGCGTCATACCAAAGACTTTTAAAATGGTACTTGATACCTGCTTGCTTAACACTCAGTAATATAAGGTACGTATCAAGGGTAAAGTGGAGCAATTCAGGGAAAGGAGTAGCGCCCTCCCCTATACCTCAGTGTAGTAGCTATTGAAAAAGGAGCCTTCTGGTCACCCTCGACTACGGTCGCGAACTTTACTTTTACTTACTAATTATTTGTACTAAATTTGAGTTCACTATATTTCTTCCGGGCTATTGGCCTAATGAGTAGAGTGTTCGCCAATGGTCCGGGAGACCGGGTTTCAATCCCAGGTCGAGTCATACCAAAACTCAAAAAATGGTACTTGATCCCTCCTTACTTAGCACTCACCATTATAAGGTTAGGATCAAGGGTAAAGTGGAGTAATCAAGGGGAAGGAGTAGTCCCCTCTCCTACACCTCGGTATAGTAGCTATTGAAAAGGGAGCCTTCAGATAACTCTCAACTAAGGTCGCCAACTTAACTTCTTTACTTGATATTTCTTCTAATGAAAAGGTTTATTTACGATTAATTACAATTTTCGATCTGTTGTTATCTACAAACTATTTTTTACAAATCATATTTAGTTGATATATGTATGAGCAGGATTTGGCTTTAAGTTAACTTTTGACTTTGATTTAATACCCTTGAGAAAGGTATGAGTCCAATTATTCTCCCTCCAGGTATGGGTAAATAGTAGGGTAGACGGGGTTCTTCAGTATTGGTGAGGCAACTAGTCTAGGAGAAGGAAAACACTGAATTCAAACCTGTTAAACTCCGCTTAAAAATTGACCTTGTGTCATATCCTGCCCGAGCGGAGGGATTAGTAAATAAGGATTTGGCTTTAAGTAACCTAAAAGGGTTGATATGCCATAAAAACAAACCAGTCAATCAATATTGATAGGGCCCCAAGAGGTACTACCACTATGGGTGGATCTGGAAGTATTAATAACGAAGCGATGACACTGCACACTCAGGAGGTCAGGGACTGGAGCCTCACGATCAAATGCAGTTTAGTATCTTTCTTACAATCATGGAAAGGACGTTCTAACTTATTAGTTGAATAAAATTTCTACCCGTGATATCCCTTATTGCATAGAGAATCAATATCAAAACAGATTGAAAAGCAGCCGAGTACCCGTAGCGTAATGGCCCAAGCGCTCGACTGCGGCCTCGAAGTATATGAGTTCGAACTCTTGTCGCGCTATTACGTTCACTTTCAGACCAATAGATTTCGGAAAGGAATGAACTCTCTTATCCTCAAAGCTGTGGTTTAAATAGTATCATTGCTGTTCTCCTACAAGGATGGTTTTGGCATTGAATAATCCTCGAGGGTTGATATGCCTTTAAACAAAGAGACCAAACCATTTTATAAGACAACTTTTTCCAATGAATCTCTGAGGTAAAATAATTATCAATGCATTTCTATCCTACGATCTTTTCGAGTTGTTTTGTATTGTAAATAATGGCCTATAAATTTCTATATATATTCTCACTATTTGCTGCGCGGAAACATAAGTGTAAGCTAGAATTTTGATGTATTTGTTTAATAAATCCTTCCTGAACTATTAGGGGTTAACATTACAAAGTAGTAACTACTTTGTCTTGTTTTTTATCCGTTGATTTTCTGTGGCCTTTGATCGATACCAAAGCGTTAATCGATAACACAAAGCTGTCAAGTTTGGTTAATTTGTAGCAAACGCAATAAAGTAGTTATGTCCATCGAAATTCCTTACCACAAAGTCCAGTATTTGTATTGTGTTACATTGCAGCATGTTTTGATTTCGACCATTGCTTTTTTGGAAAGAAGATTCTGAAGATTCAAGTCTAACATCAGAGAAAGGTTGGAGAGAAAGTGTGTAAGAGAGAGAGAGAGAGAGAGAGAGAGAGAGAGAGAGAGAGAGAGAGGGAGAGAGAGAGAGAGAAGATTGATTGATTACCTGACAGTCAAGGGTTATTTTATGCCTTGGGGTTAGAGAATCGCGTTGTTTTGATTTCGACA
>OY757916.1:109247726-109357726 GCA_963585895.1 Sepioteuthis lessoniana
CTTCTCGTAGCTGGGATCGAAACCCGGTTTACTCAAACGCCAATTCAAGCCTCTTCCCCAAAGCCACGAGGAACCAGTAGCAGCGAAGTAAATTTTAAACGGTTATGAATCACAATTACTATTGTTTATATACATCCTCTTAACGGCTACCGAGACCTCAATTCATATACGAAGAGACTTGCAATAAACGCTAATAGCAATACATATAGATATAGATATAGATATATATACATATTTGATAGATATATAGATATATATACATATTTGTACACATATGGATGTGTACATGTACATTTTATTTCTGCGAAGAATGTACACACATTTTATTTCTGCGAAGGATATTATAATCTTCGTCTTCATTATTATATTATTATAATCTTCGACTTCATTCGCTAGAGAACTCAACCCTACGGGGGTAGGGGCGTATATATATCTATATAGTCATCCACAGACAGATCTGTTTCGTTCTATCAGAACTTATCAGTGTGGCTAGACATACTAGCTTCCCGTATAAAAATCTATCTATATATGATTATTTGATATATATATATATATATATATATATATATATATACAAAAATTATTGTTGGTCGAACGAGAGAAAATAATACTTCTTCTACACGTGTTTCTGAGTTTAGAACTTCTTTAGGAGTTTTGAATGGCCGGATAGTGTTTTTATAGAAAAAATGTTTTGATGTAATGTGATATTTTTCAAATCCAAGAATTTTGTCATTGGAGTTAATTGCCCTCGAAGATCTCTGCTCTCTGCAGTTGTTATATATATATATATATATATATTAATAAATGTCCAATGTAATGTCTGCTTTTAGTTGATCTGGTGTATATATAGATATATATTTCTTTTAAATACCCTGTCCGGTGGCAAAAGCAGCTTGGTAGCGCGAGGAATTGCAGTACCGGCTTGAGCTACCGAAACTGTGTTATCACCCCGGTTGTCGGCTGATGAGGACAGAGTATCGCACGTGCTTTCACACGTTGTATGATGAAAAAAGAATTATATACTAATAAATGTCTGTTATATCTCTTGTATGTATTCCTTGGGTCTGTATGTGTAAACTGGTAGGCATGCAAGTACGGTCATATGCGTAGGTTTTGTTTAATTTTAGATGTATATATATATATAATTATGTATTCTGTGTATGCATATGTGAGTGCGGATTTTTGCGTATATGCACTGACACTCATGTACTCACCCCCATGCATACGTTTTTTCAGAGGTGTTTTGTTGGTTTTTGTTCCTCTCTCTCTCTCTCTCTCTCTCTCTCTCTCTCTCTCTCACTCACTCACTCACACACTCACACTGCATACGCACGTACACACAAATGTATCCCTATGCATACATACTCATATATGTTTTATCAAGAGTATTGGGTGGTTTTAATGGCTGTGAGACAGCATTTGGCCGCTCACATTGATCTATTTTTTGCTAGTCTGTGTGTATATGTTTGTGTGTCTATGAGTGTGTGTAAATGTGCGGTTACTTTCTGTTTAATGTTGATTTAAATATATCTAAGAATTTTTTCCTTTTATTTGCAGTAATGAGCAGACATAGATAAGGCATGTTGACATTTTTAAAAGTCTCCATTGCAGCATTTATAAGGGTTTTTGATACTTAGATTTGTTTTTATTTCATAGATGAATTACGCGTAACCCTCCGCCGGAGAGGATATCCAGCAACACGAATAAATAAGGGATTAGAATTTGCAGAAAAAATACCCTTAAGAAAATTAGTAATACCCAAACAACATAACTGACAACCCTTTACATGTGTCTCAACATTCAACGAAAACAATCCAGAGTCATTTAAAGAAATATCGAAGAATCTTGATCAAAGTAAAAACAATGATAGAATTATAAACCCACAAGACACAGCCCAAACCATTAAAAACAAACAACAGCCAAAAAACTTGAAACATACACATCTTCATCAAAATTTTTGAATATGCATCGCATAGTCTCAAAATGCCAAAATAAAGATGTGAAATATGTACTGTAGTCATAGAAGGAAAAACTATACTTTCGGAAACCCCAAAACAAAATCAATAATACAGAAATAAAAATTTTACATACATAATAGAAATTTAGGCAGCAACTCCAAAAATGTAGTCTCCATAATGAAATGTACTAAATGCAAAAAGATATACATTGAATGCACGTAACATTAGAGTCTCTTCATATAAAAGTAACATTAAATTACCAGAAAACACACACACACACACACACACACACACACACATATATATATATATACGAAGTAAATAATGGGAAATAATCCGGCAATGTGGAGAGTAATATTGAAAAACAAAATAATTCCAGGTGAAGAATTCAATATGAAAGAAAGTCAACGTTATAACGTTTCGGTTTTAATAAATCTTCATCAGAACTTCGAAAAGATTTTGTGAAGTATCGTAAGATCACCGATGGATGCTTAACGTTAAACATCTCTCGGTGATGTTACGATACTTCACATCTTTTCAAAGTCCTTATGATGGTTTATCGAAACCGAAACATTATGACGTCAACTTTCTTTCATATTAAATTCTTCACCTTTGTTTTTTAATATTCCTCTCTCTCCCTCCACTTCTCTCTCTCTCTCTCTCTCTCTATATATATATATATATATATATATATATATATATATGTGTATTAATGCATTTGTATATATATTTTCATCGCTTCAAGTATTCGGACTATCGTCTTCATCTTTCTTGCTATATTCACGTTTCGGCTGATGCGTCAACCCTCTTCAGGTGTTTCTTATTGAACTCGGGAGCTTGCATACTACTTCAAACCGAACCCTTCATTTAATCCACAGGGATAGATTGTTTTAATTCGTTAAGTATAAGTGGGTAAAAGTGTGAAGCTATAGTAAGTATTCCTTGTTATTTTTACCTGTTGTTGGGATTGAACCTGCAACCTCCAGATGATTTCACTTAATTCTCTAACCAAACACTTTTATCCAATACGATGGACAATCCAGATTAAATTATTTTGGACTTATGAACCTAATGTCTTTTTCAACCTATGAAATACTACTTCTTATAATTATGTATTATTTTTTACCATAGATCATATTGCAATATTTTAAAAAAGGTCTCTAATTTTTATTTTTCTCAGACTTTTTTTATCTTTGGTTTCCACATCGCTTTACTCTCAATAGTTGGTCGAATTAACTGGTCACTCTGACCTAACATGAGCGGTGCTTCTTCAAGACGTTTTATTCTCCATTGTTCTTCTCTATTTAAAATTTTAACTGCATTCCATAAGGGCAAATGGTTTCTCTTTTATTTCTATATATGATCAGCGATACCGACTTTTAAATTTCACCTGGACATACCTCGCCTTTGTATATTCTACCACAAACGCATGGTATGTTGTACACGCTATACAATGGTACTATTGTAAAGTAAAAAATGACTAATCCCAGAAGACGGAAAGAAAGCTGTCAAAGATCCTTGGTAAGTATGAAGATCTCTGACCACAAATGAAATACAAACAGCTCACACAACATTACAGCAAGCTACCACACATATTTAGCTTTCCTTAGATTAATCAGGATGGTATTTCAATGAGACCCTTCGCCCGGAACTGAGGTTCAGAATGTCATTCATTGAGCCGCTTCTCTGGGAATATATATATATATATACACACACAAAGATAAATACGTGTAAATATATATATATATAAGTAAAGTTGGCGACCATAGTCGAGAGTGACCCGAAGGCTCCTTTTCGATAGCTACTACACCAAGGTGTAGGGGAGGGCGCTACTCCTTCCCTCGATTGCTTCACTTTATCCTTGATCCATACCTTATAATGCTGAGTGTTAAGCAAGGAGGCATCAAGTACCATTTTTTGAGTCTTTGGTATGACTCGACCTGGGATTGAACCCAGGTCTCCCGGGCCATTGTCGAACACTCTAACCGCTTGGCCAATGATTATATATGTATATACATGTGCACATAAACTGAAATATTAAAAAGATATATATACATATTTGTACACATATGGATGTGTACATGTACATTTTATTTCTGCGAAGAATGTACACACATTTTATTTCTGCGAAGGATATTATAATCTTCGTCTCTTTTGATTAATATTTTGTTTTAGGGTTATCGAGAGTCATACTCAAGATAAACAGCGGAATATTGATTTTGATTGAATTTTATGAGAAAAAATTATTTCAGAAATTTATAGAATACTTTTACAGGGGATCCATTGAGGGAAAGACATTTGTGAAATCTTGGAAATTAGTTCGTATCTGGATTTTTGAATTTTTAGAGGTGTTAGTTTCCTTCAACTATTTTTGGGTCAATGCTAGCGTGATAGCTGTAATTCCCACCACGTAAACAAAATAGACAACGTAGGAGTACAGAAATTAAAGACACCTTTTTTTTTTCGGTGGATGATATCCCAATTAACTTTGGGATTTAACACATGTAAAACGAGTAAACAGAGAAATAAAAAGATAATAATTTAGTTTGCAAGCTTACATTATTCAAAAATTCCACATGCTACGAAAAATATATATACAAATTAGGATGGGTCAATTTACAGGAACACTCTTTTTCTGGCTTCTTAATTTTTTGATTATATTGTTTTAACTTCCTTTCCTCTGTAATCCATATTTGCTGTTATTCACCCTCAAATTAAGTGTGTAAATCCTTTGAAAAGACGAAGATTATAAAATTCTTCGCGGAAATAAATCTACAATAACAATTTAACTAGGTTTAAGTTTTCTTCTAGTTACATTGTATACGTTCTGTGTGTGAGTTTTATTATATAAAAACATGAAAAGGTAAATATAACAATGGACATACATCGAGCACTCCCATAGATTTATATGAAATACCTCATATATTCAATACACGAATAATCAACAACAATTGTTTTCGGACACCGACTGCATATTACTGATATATATTCATGTATATATATATATATATAGTACAATTTCATGGGGACTCAAACTCGGTTAAGTCATCATAATAAATTTATTTCGGCAGAGAATATTACTATACTCTCCGTCTCGTCAGATGACTATTTACATGCTTCAATATATATATATATATATATATATATATGTATGTACATACATGCACACACACACACACACACACACACACACACACACATATATATATATATATATATATAAATACATACCTGTATATATATTCATATATAATTAGGTATACTTTTATGCAATGTACATATGCGAGGATCATTAAATAAGTTTCCAGACTTTTTTCGTATGGGCACTTTTATTGATAGTACACACATGAAACTCTAGTCCCCTTTGAAGTAATCTCCTCCGGCTGCAATGCACTTGTTGTACTGTTACAACAACTTCTGGTAGGCCCCATGGAAGTCCTCTTGTGTGAGCGTGTCAATCACCTTCGTCACAGTCTCTTTCATCTCCTCAATTGTCTCATAACGACAGCCTCTAAGCTTAGGGAATAACCAAAAGTCACAGGGAGCAAAGTCTGGACTATAGGGAGGCTGAGGAAGTGTCTTGATGCCCATCTTGGTCAAATAGTCTGTGACAAGAATGGACTTGTGCACAGGTGCATTGTCCTAGTGGAAATGCCACTGACCTGATTTGAAGAGTGCTGGCCTCTTTCGACGGAATCTCTTGCTGAACTCCCTTAAAGCTTCGATATAGTAACCGTAACCCTAACCCTTTGGCCAACAAACTCTGGTGTATTGACTTCCTTGCACCTTTCATCATCCCTCACAGACTCACTGCCTTCCTTGAATCTCTTATGCCACTCAAAAACTGATGCTTGATTCATGCAAGATGGTCGAAAAGCAGTCTGAAGCATTCCATATGTTTCTCTGGCCTCCTTTTTTCCAAATTTAAAACACAATTTTATTGAATATCGTTCATCTAAAGTGTCCACACGTCCAGATTGTATTTTTGAAATTCCCCAGCTGTGACAATCAGGCTTTAGTAGGGTGTATTCCAATTGCTGCTGTAGCTGTTCATTTGAACGTGAAATCATAAAAATTGGTCAGTACTCTCATACGATGTATAGCAATAAAACACTGAATTTTCAAGTGTCTATGACAATTTGAAATGCCTATACAAAATAGTCTGGAAACCTATTGAATGCACCACGTATATATATATATATATATATATATATATATATATATATATATATATATATATATAGTACAATTAGAAAGAAACTTAAACCTGGTTAAATTTTCATTATAAATTTATTTCGCCGAAGAATATTATTATACTCTCCGTCTCGTCAGATGACTTTACATGTTAGACTTGAGGTTGCAAAACAGCAAATGTGGATTACAGTCTATATGTGTATGAAAAAAAAGGGGGAAAACCTATATGAATTTTAAATGCTTAGGCGAGGGCAAAGAGGGTCAAAACAATAAGGTGTTGTAAACATTAAGAAACAAGAACTGAGTGTATCTGTACATCGACCCATCTCAGTTTGAGAACACGCCAGATCTGCCATAGCAGATGGAATCTTCTGAATAATCTAAGCTTGTAAAATAAATGATTATCTTCATATAGTCTTCGTTTACTTCTAATTCTCTCATCTGATGTGGTCTTAGACTTTCTCCTTAAAATCAAGATAAAAATAAAATTTAATTAAATCAAAAAATAAAAACCTTTCGGCAACCACCAGGTGCCTTTAATTAACCCTAAAAATCGTCAAGAGGAATTAACTACTCCAGAAAACCAAAACCCTAATCTTTTAATTAATATCCACATTTCCCAGAATATCCTCTTCTGCATAAATCTCCTCGTCATAATAATAGCAACTACTAATTTAAATGTCATTAATTCCAATCGAAAATTCTCATGAATATCCCCGCTTTGGCCTAGAGTAGGAGCCTTGGTGGCCCCCAGTCAGGATAATTGAAATTTTCATTTATGTCTACATTTAAACACAAGCTCGTTACGTTCATTTAACAATAGTCTGCGATCTCTAAAATTATTTATACTAATTTTTTCATCGATACACAAGTTATATCTACCATTGAAGCTATTAGCGGTAGAAGATTGCCTGACTATTTTTCAGTTTACTTGGAGGGTCGGCCCCTGATCCTTAAGGTTAAAAAATATTTAGATAGAACGGTTTGGTTTCTAAGTCGTGGATTGGAGAAAGAATGTATGTGATTATACAATCTTTGTTTCCAATTCCTGGCGGAGATACCGATATAGACCCTCTCCCCATCATTATTATTTTCCATAGGGGAAATGCAGGCCTGGTATAGGACGTTTTTCGAATTGGATCGTCCGCCCAAGGAGCATTCCCCCTTTACTTCTACAGTTACAAGACGCCACATCTGGTCCCCCTCTATTTCTATTTAATTCGTCTAGTAACCTCCGGTTATGGTTATTTAAAATATTATGCTTATTCTTAGTGCAAGAATAACTAACCTTTACCGTGTTCCAATTAAAAAATTTCTTTAATAGATTGTCCCTATTAAAGCGCTTATCCAGGTGGTTTAGGAGGCATTTACCTATGTTAATGTTGGTAAGTATACAAAATGGCGGGTTAAACCAGATTACTTTTTTATTTCTATTTCTATTTCTTCTTCATTTTAATATTGTCACCTTCCTTGACGAGTGTGCGGGTCCCACTACTATTACTCCTACCCTTATAGCCGGGGTCCCCTGGGATCACATAATCCAGTCTACATTGGAATCCGCTGTTTTTGAGGGTTTCCTCATATATACTTTTGCTCTCCTCAAAAATTCTTTTACGTGAGGATTGTCTGTTAATCCACTGGTTTACGGGCATTAGGAATCTGCCTTAGTAGCGATCTTGGATGAATAGAGTCAGTATTTACGTAGGTGGGGGCGGAATCGTTCCTACTAAAAGGTTTGAAGATGCCTTTATTTAAATTGAGTGAGACGTCACGAAAGTCAACTATCTTTAATTTGAGACAATTTGAATTCGTAGACCGAATATATATATATATATATATATATATATATATATATATATATATATATATATAGAGGTTTTCGGGGCATTACTGTCGGGGATGAAGATAATTCCGTCATTCTGGTAAAGTCCCACCTGTTCTAAGTTGACAATACGACCCAACGTATATATTGTCACGTGATAGCTCACGGAGACGAAGAGGTAAGAATGATACTATCCTCCCGTGTTGCTATTTGCACTATCTAGCAGTCAAAAAGTGACCGTTAAGAGAGAATGTGGGTCACAGAGGAGATAGACCAGATGTTCGCACTTAGTGACCTCAGGTCGCCGGACATCGGAAGGGGAAAGAGAGAGAAGCCAAATGATTGGCGGGGACCCCAAACGGAAGTGGGGTTCCCTTCCCCTCAGCGGAAGTAAAGGACAAAAAAGGGAGTTTTTGAGCAAGGCTCGTGGCAGACGGACCATAGCCATTTTACTCCGGGCTAAAGACAAAAGATTAACTGAGACATGAGAGACACGAGTCCCTCAAGCCAGTACTAAAAACAGAACAAAGTCTAGTAGCCCGTGAAAGAAGAAAATTCTCCAGTAGAACCCCGTCAAAAAAATAAGATAAGTAACTTTGAGGACATTTTTCCTTTATACTCAAGTTTCGTTTACCACTCTCTCTCTCTCAATAGGATAAAAGCCAAGAAAAGACATTCATATTCATGGACAATCCAATTATATGTTTTGACACTTTGAACGTATATATATAACCGTAGTAAAGAACCTATGTATTTTCATTTTACCATGTGGTCTATGTTGTTATTCCATGCTTTCCTTTCAGCTTCTATTCGCCTTATGTTATCTTGCTTAGAATTGTCCTATTAATTCCTAAAGTATCACACGGGAAACCGGAGTTGCCGACTACTACAATATTAATATTATTACGACTAAAACCTATAGGCTCATTATCTTCCATTATCTCGGGGAAGGAAGAAAGCTACCTGGTGGGTGTGTGATAGTGTGAAATTTGGAACCCCTTGCCAGCGGCGGTCAGTCTGGTCCTAAATTATTCCCTCACGTAATATGCCAGTTCTTACATGCCTGAGAGAAAAACTCTGAACAGGACTTATTCTGTAGGGGATCAAGTGTCAACCTGCCCCGTCTTCACACGTGCGAAAATAAAGTCCCGTTTTGGGATTTTAGTCAATTTGCCGTCACAATATATATATATAGTAATCAGTCCAGTTAATCGAGAGTTGGAAACAATTCCAAGCAGAACAATTTAATTTTCAAATATAGATTAAAAGTAAAATCATTCCGGTGAAGAGCTCAATGCAAATAAAATCTACAAAGCAAATATTTTTTCAAATGATGAAACCGGATGTTGTTTCATTCATGCCAAAATAAATTGATAGATAAGGCTACAAGGTTTTTATTCAGTTACGTTAAAGTAAGCGAAATAAAAGGGTTTTTGTGTGCCTAGTCTGGATGTGAATTAGAAAACAGTTATTTTCATCTACTTTTTTTAGTTGATCAGAAGAAGTCATGTTAATATTTAGAGCATTGAATAATGCTTTTTAACAGGATGGAAATAATTTTATTATTCTAATGTGACCGATTATTGTTTTTTTTATTTTGAAAAAAATATACATACATACATACATACATACATACATGGGGAAATAGTAGGGTTTTTTTTTACTATGACAAGATGATAAAGATAACTGGAAAAGTGGATAAATCAAACACTTACAACGGATTTAGTGTTAATATTTCGTTCTTTATTCGAGAAATAACTTCTTTAGATTAAAAGTTTTAAAAGTTTTTCTAAATTTAAGCAATTGAGAAAATAGATAAAATAATGGTGAAAATGTAAAAAAGTAAAAAAAAAAGAGGGGAAGGGTCTAAAGACAATTGACAGACAAGGAAAGAGTTGGGAAGGAAATAGGAGTCGGCTAATGTGATGGTGGAAGGGCCGATTGGTTTTGACTGTGACCATCTGGGTAGATAGTCAAGGCTAGGTCCTATCAAGTGTATCAGATTTCGTCAGAGATTTGACCAGACAGAAGAGGAATAGTTTTTGTGAGAAGGAGGGGAATATGAGGCGGGGAGAGGTTTTGAGAAAATTGGAAATGAAAAGGGAGGTATGGAGGGGGCAGGGGTTCAGGTGTATCCCGTTTCATCAAAGACATCCACTATAATGAAATATCTAAATGGAAAGAAAAAAAATTGAAACGAAAAAGAAAGAAAGCACTAAACCTGTTGTAAATGTTTGATTTATCCTCTTTTCCACTCATTTTTATCATATATATATATATATATATACTTTAAGAAAAACGACAAAACCGGTCACATAGGATTATAAATTTATTTCCATCCTGTTACGCATTTTTGAAATTTCCAAAAACACGAAAGAAAATTAACAGGACTTCTTCAGATCTTTTAGATAAAAAAAAAAAAAAACTAGAATAGACCCAGAAGAAGTGGGAGGGGATAGAAGAGGGGTGAAGAGTTATCTCCTCATTAAGCCCACTTCCGTTTTAAATTTTGATTTCGGTTAGAAATGTAGTAAATTTATTTTAAAAAGATTTTTTAATTTTTTAATTTTTTAATTACATTTTGACCTAAATTACAGATTTTATATTGAATTAGATTGAAACTTTAATTAATAAACTTACGTTATGATACAGTAATAGATATATTAAACTAAAACAAATATTTAATTTATTTAAAATATTTTAAAATTTCAAAACTATTTAGAAACCATTAATCAGTTCCACTTTTTATGAGTAGTACGTATGTATTATATGCTTTTTCACAATTTTCTATCTAACAATTTATTTTATTTATTTATTTACATTAATACTCAATTTAACTCTATACTTGAAAAAAAAATTTTTTTGTTAATTATCGATAGTTTAAATTTAGCCCTATGTCGACACCTAGCTATTAATTCACTTCTCTTATTTAATAATTTTTTTGGCTCTGGAAAAAGCAAAATGTGGATTTTTTCCTCAAGACACAGATTACACCTACTATCGAAAGACTTTGGGGGTATTAGATCTTTTTAATATGGACCATTGAATGCGTAACAGGATGGAAATAAATTTATAATCCTGTGTGACCGGTTTTGTTGTTTTTCTTAAAGTATATATATATGTTTTTCTTAAATAATTTATTGCTCTGTATTATTGTTACATTGAGCTCTTTACCAGGAAAATTTGAATATTCACTCATGAATAGTTTCTTGTCCTGATGGAATTACTCCCAACTCCGGTTTAATTGGACCAAATAATATATATGTGTGTGTGTGTGTGTGTGTGTGTGTACATTTGTTTATACATGTATATATATGATTGGTTTGGTTTCTTTGTTTAATGGCATTTCAACCTTTGTAGGTTATTTAATGCCAAAGCCATTCTCCTAGAAGAACAGTGGTGGTACTATTTAACCCATAGCTGGGAGGATAAGGGGGTTTATCCTTTCCCAAGGGTATTTGCCCGAAAGAAAACGTAATAGCGCGACTGGAGTACGAACTCGCGTACTACGATTCCATCGCGTTAACCATTACACCACGAGGACACCCCCATGTATATATGAGTTTATATATGAGTGTATATATGTATATATGCGCTTATGAACGAGGGTGATTAAGAAATTATGCTTTTTCTTTAGTACAGGAATAATTAACGACACAAGAGTATGTATCATACATCATTATGAAGCTGGTCCTCAGTGGATCCCGTCACTACTTCTCAACATAGTCACCGTTTCATTCATTAGCAATGTTTCACCTTCGAAAAAGAGCATGTATCCTTGCCTCGTGAAATTCTGTTGAATGTGATTTGAGGCACTTCATCACTGCGATGTACATGTGTGTGTGCATATCTGAATGTATTAATATGTAGACTTACATAAACATATGTATTTTTGTATATGTATGTATTTACATATATATATATATATATATATATATATAAAAGTGAGTAAAATTAGCAACCGTAGTCGAGGCTAACCCGAAGGCTCCCTTTTTAATAGCTACTAGTGGGTAGAGTGTCCGCCAATGGTCAGGGAGACCTGGGTTCAATCCCAGGTCGCGTCACACCAAAGACTTTAAAAATGGTACTTGATACCTCCTTGCTCAGCACTCAGCGATATAAGGTACGTATCAAGGGTTAGGTGGGGCAATCCAGGGAAAGGAGTAGCTCCTTCCCCTACATTAATGTAGCAGCTATTGAAAAGGGAGCCTTCTGGTCACCCACGACTACGGTCCCCAACTTTACTTTTACTTACACCGAGGTGTAAGGGAGGGCGCTATTCCTTTTCCAGCATTGATGCACTTTACCCTTGATACGTACCTTATAATGCTGAATGTTAAACAAGGTGGCATCAAGTACCATTTTTTGAGTCTTTGGTACTCGTCCTGTGATTAAACCCCGGTCTCCCCGGCTATTGACGAATACTCGACCCACTAAACCGTATCTATTATATCTATAAATAGATATGTTCTTATGTGTAGATATATGGATATACATATTTGCGTCTAAGTGTGGGTATATATATGTGAGTACTCACGAATGTATCTTTGTATAAATATAGACATTTATAAATGTTACTGTAGTCTGGCATTTTATTTTATTTTATCTATTTGTTTATTTTCTTTTTTGAATTTTCAATAAACACAAACTATATTATTACCTCTGCGCAGGCAAAGTCTGGTAGCTCTTCTTGTGGTCACATATATATATATATATATATATAGAGAGAGAGAGAGAGAGAGAATAGTGAGCATAAAGATCAGCAGGATGTTAAGAAAAAGTCTAAATGTGAAATAACTTTTTATTTCATAAAGAACATTTTATCAAGGAAAAAAATAAGGATATAAAGGTAAATTATATAATCCCCGCCTCAAAATAAACTTATTTTCATAAAGTTATACGAATAATCAAGTAACATTTGAAAAAGAAAATGGATGATCAAAAACATCAGAACGATTAAATAAATCCGTAAAATTTAATAATTATTTTTTGTTGTTAAAAAAATTCTTAGGGTAAGAATATGAAATAGGGTATTTTACTAAATTACACCGGCTTTTGCATGGTAAACATGACGAAAAAATCGTTCTAATCTTTATGGTCGCTATTATATATATATATATATATATATATATATATATATATATATATATATATATCAAATACTTACATTGATATATTTTGTTGATAATTAGATACACCCCCCACACACACTTATGTATATATATATATATATATATATATATATATATATATATACAGAGAGAGAGAGAGAGAGAGAGAGAGAGAGAGATTATAAATAATATGAGTGTGTGTGGACATTTATTTAGCTTAACTTAAGTCTTCTTGCACAGAACTATAGTAGCATGGTATCTATTAGCGTCAACCCCATTTCAGTAACAATAAAGTGCCGGACGACCATGTAACCTTTTTACACCATGTTAATTTTGACGGATAGTTTACTCTTTGTATTTGTTAACTTATCCAGTGTATCGTGTATCTTGCCGGAAATATTTTTAAAATCCACCAAATCATTCCACATGTTTAATAAGAAACCTATCATACTGTTCTGCCTGAGAGGAAGCCATTTCGAGCTTGAAGTTACTTTAACTGTTGAGGTAACTCCATCAAGAATTTGTACTCGGCTTGTTGAGTCCGAATTCTTGGTCGAAAACTGTTACCCTCACTTTTATTATTATTATCATATATATATATATATATATATATATATATATATATATATATATATATATATACGAGGTGTATACGATAAGTTTCCAGACTATTTTAGTATGAGCACTTTTATTGATAGTACACACATGAAACTCTACTCCCCTTTGAAGTAATCTCCTCCGGCTGCAATGCACTTGTTGTACCGTTCCAACAACTTCTGAAAGACCCATGGAAGTCCTCTTGTGTGAGCGTGTCAATCACCTTCGTCACAGCCTCTTTCATCTCCTCAATTGTCTCATAACGACAGCCTCTGAGCTTAAGGAATAACCAAAAGTCACAGGGACCAAGGTCTGGACAATAGGGAGGCTGAGGAAGTGTCTTGATGCCCATCTTGGTCAAATAGTCTGTGACAAGGATGATGTTGTGGACTGGTGCATTGTCCAAGTGGAAATGCCACTGAGCCGATTTGAAGAGTGCTGGCCTCTTCCCTAGGAATCTCTTCCTGAACTCCCTTAAAACCTCAACATAATAACCCTAACCCTAACCCTTTGGCCAATCAACTCTGGTGTATTGACTTCCTTACTCCTCCCACACCTCTCATCATCCCTCACAGACTCCCTGCCTCCCTTGAATCCCTTATGCCACTCAAAAACTGATGCTCGATTCATGCAAGATGGTCGAAAAGCAGTCTGAAGCATTCCATACGTTTATGTGGCATCATTTTTTCCAAGTTTAAAGCACTATTTTATAGCATACCGTTCTTCCTCACGTCCAGATTGCATTTTTGAAATTCACCAGCTGTGACAATCAGGCTTTAGTAGGGTGTATTCTAATTCTTGCTGTAGCTGTTCATTTAAACCTGAAATCATAAAAATTGGCCAGTCATCTCATACCATGTATAGCAATAACATACTGAATCGTCAAGAGTCTATGACAATTTTAAATGCCCATACGAAAAAAGTCTGGAAACTCATCGTAAGCACTTCGTATATATCATTATCATATCGTTCTGGTAACATGGATTTTCCTGACACTTACCATTCGTCTCCATTGTCCATCGCTTCTTTAAGACAACATCTTCTGTCCGTACAGAGCTGTCGTAGATAATTTCTTGTTGGTTGATCAATACTTGCACGTCTGTGAGAAAACGTCGATCGGAGAACATCGCTAATGAGTTTGTCCTTACTTCTCCAGCTGTTTCCCGCATGTCTTGTTTATCCTATTTGGATGGGTTTAGAGATGGGAGGTAGTTGGCCATACAACTGCTGTTTTGTGGCATGTTGCTTCAAGGACTTGTTCAATATTTGCTCGTAATATTCTTGTGCAATTCCCATCAAGCTTTTTTCTCAATACGCTCAGTTAGCTTCCAACTGGTGTAATCATCAAATAGTATAGACACGACTGCTGTATTTTATTTTATCAGGTAAGTCTGACTTCCATATGATAGATTACGTATCAATAGCAGTCGCATATTGATAACATTTTCAGTTGATGAGACGCTGCTTCCGATGTACGTGAACTTGTTCACTAGTTTCGGAGAACCACCATTTATTGTGCCGATTTCACTTTTTTAATTAAAGCACTTGTACTCCGTTTTGTGTGCATTTCGATGTAAGCCAGAACCACCTGCTACCTGCTCAAGACTATGCAACAGGGATTCAGCTTGGGTAGGTGTATTTGCCAGAAGCGCAGTATCATTTGTGTTGTCTGCGTCCGCAATAGTTTGTACGGGCTATCGTCTGCTTCTGGCCTTTTTTAGTGTAAAGGCATTTTCTTTCATTTGATCAATCGACGTTCGAAATTCAGTCTGGGCAGATTATCAACAAAAATGGGGCAATGGTATCCCCTTCCAGAACACCAGCAATAATGTCAAAGAAGTCTGTCTCAATCCGATGTGCGGATCTTTACTTTTGTGTTTTTATAGAGCATCATTATGACTGTGACATTTTCTTTGGGGAGACCATAGGCTAAAACTATTTGCTTCATATTCCCTCTGTATATGGAGTCAAATGTCTTGGATAAATCTACAAATAAGAGTGTCACCTCAATTTTTTTTGCATGAACTTATAAAATTCGACCGATTGTCAGAATTTTTGATGTTGTAGATTGGTTTCTTCAAAAACAATTTTGATTCTTCCAAATATATTGCTATTTAAATCGTCTTCATTGCTCAGTCGGCTGGGGCTGTAGAATATACTGATTGCACCTCTACAGAGGGGTAAGACCCCCCACCCACCAATGAGTGTCCTGGATGTGACATTAAACAATCTGATGGTGAGGTTCCTGTAATGCTGGGGCCTTGGGGAATACGGAGCATCCATTCTTTGCCATTGCTCCCAGATCCACTCTGTCCTGGCGTGGTAGCACCTGATAGGGCCCTATCTATGGGTTAAATAGAACTAATGGCATACTTATGCTAAAATGAATTGTTTGAGTAAACTGAATAACTTGCAATAGAAATATTTTTGACAATTAAACCGTACTGACATTTAAACTGCGTGCTTATGCTAAACTGAATTATTTCAAATAGAACTGTTTTTTTAACATTGAAACTGTATTTACACTAAACTGAATTGTTTAACATGGAACTGTTTTGACATTTGACGGTGTGTAAACAAAATCTGTACTCATACTAATCTGAATTAGCTGAATTAGAACTACTGGACTAAACTGAATGACTTGAAAAAGAAATGTTTTTCTTTAGAATTAAACTATACTTACATTTAAACTGCGTGCTTATGCTAAACTGAATTATTTGAAATTGAACTGTTTTTGACATTGAAACTGTGCTTACACTAAACTGAATTGTTATATATAACTGCTTGAATAGTTTGAAATAGAAATGTTTTTGACAATTAAACAATGTATTCATGCTAAACTGATTTGTTTGAAATAGAACTGATTATATACATAAAATTGGATTCGGCATTAAATAACCTACAAAGGTTGATATGCCATAAAACACAACAAACCAAACCAAATCGTCATTAGACCTGGGCGTCGATTTCTTTTATCAGTGCAAATTTGTGCGAGGGTGTGCGTCCTCATGGTTTAGTTTCTTTGCATATCAACCTTTGTGGGTTATTTAATGCCAAAGCCATACTTGTTAAAGAATAGTGGTGATAATATGCGGCCCATATTAAGTGATTGAATAAGTGGGTTCATACCTTTCCAATGGTATTTGTCCGAAATTGAACTTTATAGCGAAACTGGAGTTGGAACTCATTTACTTCGAGGTCACAGTCCAGCACTTAAATATTTACGCTGTAGGGTCTTCCCCCGTATATTCATGTGCCTATATACGTGTATATGTATCATGTTATATACATGAACGAGTGTCCATATGCATGTTCACACACACACACACACACACACACACACACACACACACACACACACACACACACATATATATATATGTTGATACATTCATAATTATTTTGCCCAGTCGGCTGGGGCTGTAGAATACACCGACTGCTTCTCTGCAGAGGGGTAAGACCCCCCCCAACGAGTGTCCTAAATATGACACTAAACAGTCTAATGGTGAGGTTCCAGCAATGCTGGAGCTTTGGGGAATGCAGAGTACCCCTTCGTTGCCATCGCTCCCAGGACCACTCTAGCCCGGAGTGGTAGCACCTGATAGGGTCCGATCTATGGGTTAAATAGAGCTAACCGCATACTTATGCTAAACTGAATTGTTTGAGTAAACTGAATAGCTTGAAATAGAACTGTCTTTGACACTTAAACTGTACTTACATTTAAACTGCGTGCTTAGACTTAACTGAATTATTTGAAATAGAATGGTTTTTCGACATTAAAACTGTCTTTACACTTTACTGAATTGTTACATATAACTGCTTGAATAGTTTGAAATAGAAATGTTTTGGGCCATTAAACTGTGTACTTATGCTAAACTGAATTGTTTTAAATAGAACATTATTTACATCAAAATGGATTTGACGTTAAATAACCTACAAAGGTTGATATGCCATAAAACCCAACAAACCAACCAACTAATAATTATTCTTTCTTCACTCATACATACACACACATAGAGAGAGAGAGAGAGAGAATGATAGTGAGAGAGAGAGAGAGAGGGTGGGGGAGTAGATTCGTTTATAATTACTTGTGTGTGCATGTGAGCCTCCCTATATATCTTCGTCTGTGTATATATACTCTTCCAGCGGTTATTTGTATTTCTTTATTTCTTTGTATATATTTGCGATCCTGTGTATGTGAGTGTGCGTTTGTATCTATGTGTAAGTGTGTATTTATAGATATGTGTTGGGTTGTCAGTGTCTGAGCATGCGCGTCAGTTTTCAAGTGCTTCCGTCCAGTGTTCGTATGACGGTGAAAGAGAACTTTTGTTTTTGTTTCTATACGACACATTTTTAAGGAAAGGCCACGAATTGACTTAAAGGTTAAACTGGACTGGAATGGCTAAACTATAGAGCAAAGTCTTTTCTATTTTTTTATCAGACCAACGAGGGTCATTGAAAGTTGGATTTCATTCTTCAACAAAATAGACATTTTCGAAAGGTAAATCAAAATTTACATCTCACCATTTCGGTATTACTAGTCCTTAACTTTATATGACAAGCTGAAGACAAACTCATCATCATCATCATATTCATGTCGTGCCCCTGACCCTCTCTCGCCACTTCTCCCTATCATTCGTCGCTTCTGGCAGGTCTTCAGGGTTACATCCTGTGTCCTCACATAGCTGCTGTATGTAAGTTCGAGCTGGTCGTCCTGCTTTTGCTTGGCCATATGCGGGGGTCCATAGGAGTACATTACTGATGAGTTCGTCCTTGCTTCCCCAGCAGGGTCCTGCGTGTCTGGTTCGTCTAACTTGTATAGTTTTCGTGATGGGAGGCAAGTGGCCGTATAGTTGGTGTCTTGTGGGGTGTTGTCGCCAGGACTTGTTCAATATTGCTCTCAACATTCTCGTGTAATTCCCGTCTAGTTTCTTCTCCAGCCGTTTAGTTAGCGTCCATGTAGTGCATCCATATAGCAGTATCGATACAACCGCTGCCTGGAAGAAACTGCGTTTCATTTTATCGGTCAGGTCTAATTTTCATATGATCGAGAGCCTATCGATAGCTGTCCATGCTTTCGTTAGTTGTGTGTCGATGTCTTTTTCGGTTGACGAGACGCTACTTCCTAGGTAGGTGAATTTGTCCGCTAGCCTCAGAGAGGCTCCGTCTAGCGTGGTAATGTTGCCCGTTTGGTTGTAACTCATATATTCAGTTTTTTGTGCATTGACATGGAGGCCAATGCCTGCTGCGGCTCGTTAGTCATTAGACTTAGATTAGTGAAAATCATGAAAGTCGTGAAAAGAAGGTTAATCGAAAAATGCAAGAAATGATAATATAGACGTTATATGCGAACAGGTATGTTGACTGATAGTGAATAAAGAATACGTGGCTCAGATATTACTAGTGAAGCAACTCTCTTGGTTCCGGCTCATTGGCCTAGTGAGTAGAGTGTTCGTCAATGGTCCGGGAGACCTGGGCTCAATCCCAGATCGCGTCATACCAAAGACTTTAAAAATGGTACTTGATACTTCCTTGCTTAACACTCAGCAATATAAGGTACATATCAAGGGTAAAGTGTAGCATTCTAGGGAAAGGAGTGGTGCCCTCCCCTACACCTCGGTGTAGTAGCTATTGAAAAGGGAGTCTTCTGGTCGCCCTCGATTACGGTCGCCAACTTTACTTACTTTTTTATACAGTAGCGTCCAAAACTAAGGGACAAAATTTTAAAACCTAATATTTGTTAGAAATAACAAATGTAAAAAGCTGAAATTTTGACAACTGGTAGTCGTTATCATCCATAATAACAGTCAGCTTTTTACAGTTATTATTTCTAAGAAATATTAGGTTTTAAAATTTTGTCCCTTAGTTTGGGACGCTACTGTATATATATACATGAGTTCGTTTTAAAAGTTCTAAGCCTCATCCAGATTTCAGATTTGTCGTACACCTCTTACCTTTGTATAGATTCACCTTCACAGAAATTAAGATCGAATTCTAAATAAGTTTTTCTAGTTTTATGAAAAATGGTTGTGTGTTGCCATAACAAAAATGTCCAGCAATGGCTCTTCTTTCTGGGTGCAGCTTGGGAGTTTTGAACAAGGCTGGTATATATATATATATATATATATATACATATATATCAGGTATATATTTGTATATATATTTATCGAGCTCTCGGCACGAACAGGATGTGACACAAGGCCAATTTTAATCAGCGTTTAACATATTTGAATTCAGATTTTCCTTATTCTAAACTGGTTGCCATACCAATGTTAAAGAGCCCAGTCTGCCAAACTATTTACCTATAGTTGAAGGGAGAATAATTGGATGCATACCTTTCCCAAGAGTACAAATGCTCTGTGATATGCAAACTGCCATATGCAGGATTTGAACTCAAATTACAGTATCCATTTCGTACTAAATTAACCATTACACGATGAGCACTTCTTGATACTACTGTTATATTCTCCCCAGATATCACCCGCTTATCTCTCTTTAACTCATAGCTATCTCATCAGAAAATCAGTCCTATTACTTTTCAGAGAGACCTAATATCTCTGTAAGCTCTCTTTCTCTCTCTTTTTACTACAGTAATTAATTAATTAATTAATCACACAATTGTTGTTCCGCACTTGTATAACATTAACCTAAATTAAGACACCCGTATTTGCGTATCGTGGACGCATTTACAATCAGTCGTCCTCACACACACTGGGGGTGCCCTTGTGGTGTAATGGTTAAAGCGATGGACTGCGAAATCGTAGTAAGCGAATTTGTACTCCAGTCGCGTTATTACGTTCACTTTCGGGCAAATACCCTTGGGAAAGGCAGGAACCCCCTTATCCTCCCAGCTCTGGGTTGAATAGTACCAGTACTGTTCTTTTAGGAGAATGGCTTTGGCATTAAATAACCTACAAAGGTTGATATGCCATTAAACAATGAAACCAAACCAAACCAAACCAAATCACACACAGAGGTAACACTCCTCCAACGAGAGTCCTGGGTATGTCACTAAACAATCTGCTGGTGAGGCTTCAGTAATGGAGGAGTTTTGGTGAATGTAGAGTACCCCTTTATTGCCATCACTCCCAGGTCCACTTTGGTTCTGAGTTTTAGCACCTTATAGGGTCCTATCTATGGGCCAAATAGAACTAAACTGTAATTACGCTAAACGGAATCGTTTGATATCAAACATTTAACTGTGCGTTTAAACTGCATACTTATACTAAACTGAATCGTTTGAAAAAGAACTGTTTTGACAGTTAACTGTGCGTAAACAAAAACTATATCTATACTAAACTGAATTGTTTCAAACTTTTATCAAAATGACTTAATTTGGCGTTAAATGCCCGAAAACAAAACAAACAGCCGAACATCTCACACACACACACACACACACACACACACACACACACACACACACACACATAAATGGTTTCGATTTGATTAATGGCATATCAACCTTCATGAGTTACTTCATACCAAAAAAAGTTCTCGTTGAAGAACATTCACGCCACTATTTAATCCATAGTTGGGATTAACGACGATCATACCTTTCCCGAGGATATTTATCCGAAAGTGAACGTAATAGCTTGACTAGAGTTCGAACTCATTACGATATCACATTACAGAACGTTAGCCACAACACAAAGAGACGCCCCCCTCCAATTTATATATATATATATATATATGACACACGCACGCACACAGACACACGCACCTATGGATTTGTAAATACCTATCCAATTAGATGATGAATTTTTTAAAAATTTTCAAACGCTTAGCTTCATTATAAAAATCGCCGCTAAATATTGTTTGAAGTTAATTAGATAATCCATTTAGTTTAAAGATCTTCACTACTGGAATGAAAGTTGTCTGAACCGAATACCAACGCTCAAATTGCTTCAATAGGAAAACTACTGATCAATGTAGATTCTAAGACAATTGTTGATTATAATTATGTCTTGACTATCAAGAAATTCGAATTGTATCCAGGTATCAATTAGTCATCCGTAGCGATAACCTGTTATTATCATTTTCACTATGTGAGTTTTTAATACCAATTCACTTATGTCTGAGTGACAATAAGTCTACTCTGATCCCCAGAACTTATCTAAGCATCTTTACTAAATTTAACCTTGCTGTAGTGTGGATAGCCATGATTTTCCGATTTCCACTACCCCCACTCTTTTTCCGAGTCCTCCGAGGATCATTCAGAGGCCATCAACAACAAATAGTGTCATAGTCACTTTGATATTCCACAACTGACAAGATAAAAGTATTTGTCTTTTTTTTTTCCTTTTTAAAAATTTTCCCACTGTGGTCCACTGGAACCGACAATATTCAACTTGACAAGTCCTTTTTTCTTCTAGTTTATTAATACTTGGTTCTGGTTGTCAGCTCGGGATTGGGTGATCCGATTGTATTTCAAAGACCCAGATTCTTGTTTGTGCCTATCTCATTTGTCTGCATCGCTAAATTTTGATCTTTCGCGTGATTCCCAGTGGGTCACCTTTCCCGCTCAGTCTTGTATTCCTTTTTGCTACGTTCACGTATTATGTGATTAACGGTTTCATCTCTCAACTTTGTCTACACTGGCTATTCTTCTGCCTTTTACCAAGTTTTTCTTTGACATCATTGGTTCTTATGTCTTTACGTGGTGCTGCTATGAAAAGAGATTCAGTTTCTCTCTTGAAGTTCCCCCTTCGTAACCATTTCCAGATCAGCTTGGTTGCAACATCCTTAGTTTGTCGCTTGGAGGTATACGTACAATTATTTGTTTTACTTCTCATTTTTGTTTTCTAAACTTTTTATTGTTATTTCTATGTTCGTCCCTAAGTTATTTCAGTTCATATTACAATTACTGTCAGCTGTTATCAGTCTTTTTTTGCTCTTTGGGGATATTGCTAATTGGCGTATTCAACGATCAGGACTGCTTGAAATCATCACCGAATGTTGTGTAAGCAAGCTCTGAAAACAATACACCGTTCCTAACAAGCTAGCTTTACTTGGAACCAAGTAACGTGTGTTTGTGTCGAATAAAGATATACGAGGATCATTAAATAAGTTTCCAGACTTTTTTCGTATGGGCACTTTTATTGATAGTACACACATGAAACTCTAGTCCCCTTCCGAAGTAATCTCCTCCGGCTGCAATGCACTTGTTATAAGGTTCCAACAACTTCTGGAAGGTCCCATGGAAATCCTCTTGTGTGAGCGTGTCAATCACCTTCGTCACAGTCTCTTTCCTCTCCTCAATTGTCTCATAACGAAAGCCTCTAAGCTTAGGGAATAAGCAAAAGTCACTGTGAGCAAGGTCTAGACTACTGGGAGGCTGAGGAAGTGTCTTGATGCCCATCTTGGTCAAATAGTCTGTGACAAGGATGATGTTGTGGACTGGTACATTGTCCAAGTGGAAATGTCACTGAGCCGATTTGAAGAGTGCTGGCCTCTTCCCTAGAAATCTCTTTCTGAACTTTCTTAAAACCTCAACATAGAAACCCTAAACCTAACCCTTTGGCCAATCAACTCTAGTGTATTGACTTCCTTACTCCTCCCACACCTCTCATCATCCCTCACAGACTCCCTGCCTTCCTTGAAACTGATGCTCGATTCATGTAAGATGGTCCAAAAGCAGTCTGAAGCATTCCACACGTTTCTGTGGCATTATTTTTTCCAAGTTCAAAGCAGAATTATATTGCATATCGTTCTTCTAAAGTGTCGTCACGTCCAGATTGCATTTTTGAAATTCACCAGCTGTGACAATCAGGTTTTAGTAGGGTTTATTCCAATTCTTGCTATAGCTGTTCATTTGTAGCTGTAATCATAAAAATTGGTCAGTCATCTCATAAGATGTATAGCAATAAGATACTGAATTTTCAAGAGTTTTTGACTTTAAAATGCCTGTAAATAAAAAGTCTGGAAACTTATTGAATGCACCACGTAAATGCTCATTGATATGATTATAAATTGCCGTGCAAAAAAGTTGTTGGTATCATAGAAGATTAGGAAAAAATTTAATAATCTTAATACCAGTGGGCATAACATCCCTTGCCTGGTGAATTTTTCTGCTATTTTTGCCTAGGTGACACATTACTTCCCGTGTTCGCTAAATAGTTCTACTAATGGACAAAAGAGGGCTTGATTAAAGTTGCATAGTGTACCAAAGTCAAATCTTTTTTCGATTTTAACAATGCCGAGAAACATACATGTATTACTGTCCTTACGGACAGAGGTTTGCACCTCCAATCACCTCATGTAGCATCATACACGATAACCTTTCTGAAACAATTCAGTCTACAATCATTCTTTAATTCTCTCTCATACATACGTACAATAAGGGCTCTATAACTTTGAGAAAATACTCTTTTAACCCCTCTTGAACATTTCAGTCGTCAGTACCATGGCTTCCTTTACATATTTCGCATATTTATTCGGTACGAGCCAACAATGAATTATTTAAGAAAGTTGAAAATTATGTCACGTAAACATCGTCCTGAACTAAACCAACAATTTGAAAATTTCATAGTCGAGTCCTTGGCAAAAAAAAGACTACTAAAAATTTCTTTTTATGACAAAAAGTTTTATCTATTGACTTGAAAAGGAATTTTACAAAAGAAAAGTACAATATCGTTTCCCTTGAACTAGACATTTTCAAAAAGAAGACATTTGTTTCATTTCCCAAGGGAGCGCCCGCTTGCTTTTTTTTTTAAATTGGAAATGTCAGTATTTACAAAACAAAACTTTAAAGGAAAATAACAATAAAAACTTAGCAATATTTGGGTAAACTACCAAATTTTCAATATATTGGGAAAATATTGGGTGGGGGATTTAGTGGGTAATTTCAAACAGTATGTTTCGCAGTTTTCTAGTTCGGATACTGATTCAAAAAGATAATACAGAGGGCAAAGTTTTAGAAAACGAATTTTGTACAAGAGAAACAAAAGAAAAGAAAAGATAGAAAGAATATAGTTCTGTAAATTTGTTATGATTTGCGGGAATATATATATATATATATATATATATATGAGAGAGAGAGAGAGAGAGAGAGAGAGAGAGAGAGAGAGAGAGAGAGAGAGAGAGAGAGAGAGAGAGAGAATGTGTGTGTCCAGTAAACAGTTCTTAGAATTTTAGTTGTATTCTGTGGTTTCGTTGGATTTTTGTTTGATTTTACAGCTTTCGTTTAATTTCGGTTGAGTTTTCTGTTGACTTTTAGTCGAATTCTTGGGTTTTGTTGTTCAGTTGAATTTAAGCTAATTTTCTTTTTCATAGACTTTCCGTAGCTCCTTGCCAATTTATTTACGTTTTAACGATTAAAGGAGCAAGTGACAAATACCTTTCTACTTTCTAAGTCTTTTACTACTTCACAGGCTGACATCCGAGCGTGCACTGAAGTTTCCAAGTTGCCGTCGAAGAAAATACTCGGGGCAACTCTTAGTGCCTGATTGTCCAGACCTATTTCTCCTCTCTGAAAGCGCCAAAGTTGCTGTTAATTTGTTTCCTCGTAGTCAGTCTTATTCTTTTGTTTGAAATAAATTTTTATTATTTAGACGTAGGTCATCATAGTAGGTTTTGAAAGGATTCATGAAGACATTAATGACAGTTTTTTTCTTGACCTTTGTCAACACAGTTAACAAATTATTTTACTAAAATGAGTCAACAGAAATAAGATTGACGTTACACCAACTAAGTTTATTAACAAATAAAAATGCGACAGTGTTTGAAATTTTGGCAAATATAATTTATGAATATTATCAGGTAATAATTTTTATATTGCTTTGGGTTACGGGTGGCGTAAGGATAATTGTTGTCTTTTTTCTAGGCCCCATTATTTTCGCCACATTAACATATAAACATTAATTCGTATGAAGAAGAACTCAAAACAATATTATTTGCGTAAACATATGTTTAAAAAATACAATTGGTAGTTGCAAGCTTAATGGCTTTGCACCCAGATTTATCTATTAAGCTCCATTTTGGAACTGGAGTGATTTGAATAAACGTCTTGATGGTCTTAGTGTCAGCATTACAAGTGATGTAAATCGGAAAGAGTCAAAAATTGGCGCCAATCCACGGATTGGCCCCTTTATTGCCAAGGGCAGATAATTATGAATATATTTTCCAATATTATTTTAATGAAAAAATGAGCTCGATGAACCAAGTTTTAATTCTCAATAAAGATGTTTGCGTTTTCACTTCATGCTTATACCCGATTAAAACTTTCCAAAAACTGGTCATATAGATCTGTTTGAAAATTAATATTGGTATACGTGAAACTATATAAGTGTGTGCAAACAATTTATTATCAAAGAATATGTTCAATGTTAAGAATACTTGAAATCATTTACCTGTATGAAAATTATTTGTTTTAAGAATAATTATTTGAAATTATTTTCCCGTCCTGCCGGTGGAGCTAGAATACGCCGACAACATCCCCGAAAGAAAGATACCCTACCCCAAAGTCCTGGCTATAATAATAAACTAGATCCGCTGTCGAGACTTCAGTTCTAAAGTTCTGAAAAAACATAGAGTACTTCATTGTTGCCATTAAGCGCCCAGTTCTACTCTCTGACAATACGAGGAATTCGCTGGTTTTAAAAACTTATGGAGAGTATAATCCATTTTTTTTAGGAAAATGTAATTTTCTTTTATAAGAACGCAAAAAAACTCATTTACTTTGAAAGAAATTGAAAAGTCAATTTCAAAGGTCAACACTATCCGAACTTTCAGATTGTCAAAACAGAAGTTAAACAGACTTCTAGGTTTACTAGTGTGTTGACCCAATTTAAAACATATCATCTCTTTCCCACCTGATGGGTTTAAAAGATCAGCTCTTTGATTTTTGTTTTGGTTAAAGTGAAAAGAGATACCCCCCCACAAGGCGTGGGCTGGGATCTTTAACCAAGCCCCTATATTGTGGTTTGATTAGATGACCTATTAAAGTCTGATAAGTGGAAGGGATACTCTTCCACTGACGTAGATCAGTGCATGTGATTGGCTGACCAGTCAAAAAGTAGAAAAAGTATACGAAATGATCTGTGATTGGTTAGCCAATGGGGAATGTTTGTTCCATAAGGAATCCTCTATAAAATTGTTGTTTTTAGGGTTAAATGAGAGAAGAGATCCGATATCTATTCCAAAGACAAGAGAATAAAAAAAATATCTCCAAGAACTAATGCCTCTCCAGCAAAAGCCTCTCTCTCCGAAAAATTGAATGATAGAAAAACTGCACCAGCCAAATACCTCAAACACGATAAAAGTGACACTTTCTCTTTGTAAATATATTGAATATATAGATTCACCATTGGGTTCCAATAAATAATAGTTAATTGTTGACGGAGCGTTTTTCTTGTCTTTGAGTCGCCAACACCAAGCCAACTTGCTCCAACAAACCACCCCGACCGTCAGAAGAAGTTCTGGATGGATTGCGTCATACTCCATCAGTGGATCTTTCAAACACAACATGGACACAGAAAGAGTCGTAAAACTAACTACCCGGAAACAAATGTAGTAGTCACATGGAAGCAAGGCCACAATAAAGTACAGTGACAAGCATGGTAACACAACTCTGACCTGGAGTGGTAGTACCGGTTAGGGTTCCATGTATGAGCCAAATAGATTACTTTAAAAATTTGTTTTAGATAAGAATACTCGCAACCATATAAGCAACTGTGTGTAAACAACTGATTATAATTAAAATTAATAATCTTAAATCGCAATACTTGAAACCATTTAATTGTGTGCAAATTGTTAGTATTGGATTGGAATTGTTGATATTATAACAGTGTGCAAACAAATACTTCTTGACAAATATAAGTGTAATTTTTTAAAAATCCAATGAACATTGAAAATATAGTTAGGATTAGTTAAACGCTTACATATTAATCGAATTGCGATATTAAATAACTCATTAAGAGTTTATACGCCGTTAAGCATATAAACCAAACATTTTGGTGGTGCCCGTGGTGTAATGGTTATCGTCGTAGGAAATGGACACGGCGACATGAGTTCAAATCCTGGACGAGACTGATTGCATTTCACATAGCACTAATACCCTTGGGAAAGGTATGAATCCAATTATTCTCCCTCCAGCTATGGGTAAATAGTAGGACAGACTAGGTTCTTCGGCCTTGGTTAGGCAACTAGTCTAGGAGAAAGAAAACTCTGAACTGAAACCTGTTAAACTCCGCTTAAAAAAACTGACCTTGTGTCATATCCTACCCGAGTGGAGGGGTTGGTAAGTAGGATAAACCAAACATTTTAAAACTATGGATAAATAGGAGGGCAGGTTAAAAATCTATAGCCTTTGTCAATCCATTTCAGAGAAGGAAAACTCAGAATTAAAACAAGTTGCAAAATTCTCCAAAAAAAAAAAAAAAAAAAATTATGATCGTTTTTTTTATCTTTAAGGGTTTTCGGGCAATTGTCTTCATCTTTATTGTTATTTCTACAACGTATCGGCTGATATGTCCTCCGACCATTTTCAGGTGTTTGTCGAACTCAGGAAACTACACGGAACTTCGAACTACGTCCTTTATTGAATCCACGCTATGTGTCCAGTAGGACACATAGCGTAACAGTTATAAGCGTGGTTTCCCTAAGCTTTTAAGGAGACAATCATCTGGATGTTGCAGGCTCACTCTTGACTGCAGGCGAGTAACAATACAGAGATACTTAACACTTGTACCCGGTTATGGCTAACAGAATCAGAACAGGCGACCCCCGTGGATTCAATAAAAGACGTAGTTCGAAGTTCCGTGTAGGTTCCCGAGTTCGACAAACACCTGAAGAAGGCCAGAGGACATATCGACCGAAACGTTGTGGAAATAATAATAAAGATGAAGACAATAGTCCGATAACCCTTAATGATAAAAATCATCAAGCTTCCTCTCAGAAATTCAGACAAGAAACACCTGAAGAGGGCCGGTGGACATATCGGCCGAAACGTTGTGGAAATAACAATAAAGATGAAGACAATATTCCGGAAACCCTCAATGATAAAATATCATCAAGCTTCGTCTCAGAAATTTAGACAACTGATGAAGATCGTTTATTACAATTCTCCTGAACATATTCCTGGTAAAAGTAGAAGAAACATTTCCGCATTGATAAACAGTGGAATCTCGATCGTAGAACATTATTCGTTCCAAAATTATGTTCGACAACCGATTTGTTTGATAACTGAACCAATGCTACTCGGGTAAACTCGCCCAGCCGTTCGGCCATGTTCGGTTTACCTCGGCAGTCATTCGCGAACGTTCAGTTGTCATCAGCTCAACTCGCTTGTTGGAACTCCGAACATTTTTTCGATCACTGAGGTATTTTTTACTCAAATATTTTGGTCGAACTCTGAATTGTTCGACTTGAGAGTCGTTCGAAAACCGAGATTCCACTTTAATTTCGTTGGAAGTAGACTCGGCAATCCGATTTCAAATCCTGAGCGAGGCGGTTTGTATTTTACTGTGCTAATACCTCAGGAAATGAATGAAATTTCCCTCCAGCTATGGGTAAATAGTAGGGCAGACTAAACTCTTTAATTTTGGTAGGGCAACCAGTCTAGGAGAAGGAAAACTTAGAATTCAAACTAGAATGAAGACCTTAAGAAGGATGGGTTTCTCGGGTTGTTCATACCCAAGACACGCTAAAAGAGTAGCACCCTGCGACTAAACCAGGTTACGTGACAAGTGAAGATTTGTTTAACGGCATATTAACTCTTAATGGAATATCTAATACCAAAAAGATTCCAGCATTTTTTCTTTTGAATTGCATTTTCGATTTGCCTTTAACTATTTATTAGATTAGTTGATAATTATATTCTATTCCTAACAAATGCAATTAAATTACACTCAGTTATCCTTTCAAGAAACCGTATCTAATCATTGATTTTCTAACATCTTTATTCGACTCATAGGTGGGACTCAAAGAAGTACTACTACTTTGGGCAGAGTGGATCTGGAAGTAGTGGCAATCAAAGGGTACTTTACATTCACTAGTGCTCAGGAACTGGAGCCTAAACATCAGACACAGTTTAGTATCATACTCAGAACACCTTGTTTTTGGCTTTTAGTTACCCCTTTGCAGGGGTGGGAGGGCATATTGTTAGAAGTAGGGCAGACTGGGTTCTTTAGCCTTAGTTATCCGACCAGTCTAGGAGAAGGAAAACTCTGGATTCAGTCCAGTTAAACTCCTCTTAAAAACTGACTTTGTGTCGCATACTGTTTATGCGGAAGGGTTGGGTAAATATATACTACTGGAGATACAGCTGGCATATTTTAAGCCTTGCCGACTGGACTATTTAACTTGTATTTGAGCAAGAATAATTTCCTTGTAAAATCGGCAGTGCTAATATTTGATCGAATCTGTTTTGATATTCAGAGATGAAATACATTCACTTATCAAAACAATTTTAGTTTTGGCTAATTTTGATCACTTTCTTTCTTTTTATCACAACACATCTTAACCAATCTGTTCTTAGTCTGAAACGTCACGTTATTTGTCGTTTTTTTTTGTTTTGTTTTATTTTGTTTTATTTTTTAATTCTTGTTCGCAAAGCTCGTGGTTCGATAAACTTCTCCATAATCAGTCCTTATCAATGATATAAAAAAAAAAGAGTTCTCATTGGTGAAATATCGTTTACAATTAAAAATAAAATAAAATAAGAATTTAATCGATACAAATGTTCTTCTGCTTAAGATCAAGTTAAAATGATGCTTAAGTTGTTTTGCAATTCAGACATGAACAATTCTCATTACAGTGCATTTTATAGCTACCTTGAACAAGTTTCTCTCTCTCTCTCTCTCTCTCTCTTTCGTTACTACATCTATTTCACCGATCGATGTAATTATTCTGAGAACAGTTTTCCGACGTTCTTGCTCATTCACTTCCTTCTCCATCAATCATTGTGACATGACAGTGACCTGACTTTAGTATTTATTAAGGTGTACTGCGATAAGACCGAGCGCAGTGAAATTATGAATTATGATTTTCTGAAGGGCTTCATGGGACATTCTGATAATAAACTAACAGCCCGGATTATGGTAACTATCCTGTTAGGAGAGCTTAAAATACGCTGATTGTGTCACCTACAGAGGGGTATGTACACTAAAAAAAGAGTTGTCTTTGGTACGACACTAAGCTGCATCTGATTGTCAGGCCCAAGTTCTGGAGATCAGGGGTATGGTTTAACCAGTTTCTAACACATCTATAGGTTAAATAGATTAAAAAAATATCCGTATTCAGTAGAACTATTTGATTCCATATAACTATACATTATTTATTTTAAGAATAGTTACTTGAAGCTTGACTGGTCCATTGGCATAGCGATTAGAGTGTTTGCCAATACCCCGGGAAACCATGGTTCAATCCCAGATCGAGTCATACCAAAGACTCAAAAAATGGTACTTGATCCCTCGCTTAGCATTATAAGGTATGGATCAAGGGTAAAGTTGAGCAAAACAAGGAAAGGAGTAGCGCCCTTCCCTACACCTCGATGTAGTAGCTACTGAAAAGGGTGCCTTCGGGTCACCCTCAACTATAGTCGCCAACTTTTACTTTACTTGAAGCTATAATTGTTTAAGGATTATTATCAGTTACTTGAAACTATATAAATGTGAGCAAAAAATGCTTATAATTAAGTATAAAAATATTTGAAACAATATAATTATCAATATTAGATAAGAATACTTGAAACCTTACAACTGCAAATTATTTAGAATTATATGGTATTAAGTATTCTTATCAAATAAGAATAATTTTAACAGATCTATTTCGTCCATTGACGGGATCTTAACAACTATCACCAGTTCAGTCATAGAGGACCTGGGAATAATAGCAATGAAGAGGTACTCCACACTCCCCAGACCCCCAGAACTGGAGCCTTAAAATCAGATGCAATTTAGTGTCATACACATGACATCTCTTTTTAGTGGGGTGACTTACCCTTCAGCAGAGGATATAGTGTATTTAAAGCTCTGTCTATATGGCGGTTGCCATATCAAAGAGAGCAAGCATAGCACCCAGCTGTTGGACATAATAATTTGCGCACAGTTCTATGGTTTCAAGTATTCCTATCTAATACTAATTATCTTTAAAACATAATTATTTGATCCGTAGACGGATAGATACTACCACTCCAGATCAGAGTGGACCTGGAAGTAATGGCAATGAAAAGATACTCCACACTTCTCAGTGCTACAGAAAAGTCAGCGTATACTAAGCCCCACTGACAGTGTGGCCATTCTGCACATTTTTTTAAAATTGAAATATAGTAGTGAAGTGGTTATCTTAACAGGTCTGCATCAAATTGTAAAATCAGATTCAGAAAATCTGGATGTAGATATCACTCTTCCCTTAGCGTAAATTAAGTCCACTGCTTTGTGATTTTCGTGTCTTGATGCGGACGTCTTTGCAACACGGAATATACAATTGAGTGAAATACATATCTTCACTGTTCGGGGTCTTCACAGCGAACGGATTTGTGTTTGGGGAAATGCTTCTTACACAATAACCACCATAATACGTATTCATTGTTAATTTTTCTCTCAGACGATATGCCAACGTCTGTGGGTCCTATTTGTGTTCAGGCGTGCGTATTTGTATGACTGTGTGAGTGTGTATATCATAATGTTTCCATCGACCCTAACACGTGTGTGCGTCCTTATTTGTTTATTTTTACGTATTTATTCGGTTGTATTTGTCCGTGTGCGTATGTATATAAATTTGTGTGTGTGTGTGTGTCTTGTAGTGTTCATACATCAACGTGTATCTTCACAAGTGTATCTGAGGTCGACTGACTATGCGTGCGTGAGTGAGTGAGAGACAGAGACAGAGAGAAAGATAGAGTGAGAGAGAGAAAGCAAGCGTGTGATAATATGTATTCATGTTTTCTACAGTTTGTGTTCTTCCTCAGCTCTTTGGTGGTGTAAATTGTCTAAGTAAGTATTAGTGTGTCTATTTGTGTGTATGTGTGTCCAGGTGAAACTTAAGGGCGCATATATATGTCTGTGTTTCTGCTTGAGTACTAGAGCTCCCATGTGTATATATTTTAGTGAGCATATGTGTTTTCGAAATTGTGTATATGAAACTGATTGAAGGAATATATATATATATATATATATATATATATATATATATATATATAATTGTGTTTAAATGTGTGAATTTGAATGAGAAAATGGGTATTTGTGTATGAGAGAATAAGTATCCACATGTCCGACAGTGTGTATATTTGAAAACTTCTATTGTTATGTCGATGTGTGTACATGCATCTCTGCTTGTGTGTACATGTGTATGTTGGCTGTTTGTATTTTACGGCATATTAAACCTTGTTGGTTATTTAATGTTACATTCTGTTTATACGCACATATCAAATGTATGATTTAAACGAATAATTTGTAATTAATGTAATTTTAAACGAGCCAGAGCTAGTTTATTTACATACAGTTAAATGGTTTCAAGTTTAAAAAATGATTGCATGTTTACATTGGACGCATAGATAAGACCCTAACAGGTACTACCACTCTGGATCAGAGTTGAACTGGGAGTAATGGCAACGAAGGAGTATTCAGCATTCTCCAAAGCTCCAGAACTGCAGCCTCACCGTCAGATGGTTTAGTGTCGTATCCAGGAAACGCATTAGGAGGATCAGCAGAAATGCAGTCGGCGTATTCTACAGTTCCAGACGACTGGGATAGCATGTGTATGTATGTGTATCCACGTGAAATCTGTGGGAGCATACATATCTGTGTTTCTGCTTCCTTGTTAGAGCGTCAGTGTGCATATGAGCCTGGCTGAAAATGTGTTTGTCCGAAAGTGTGGATATATGTCTGATTGTATGTGCCTGTGTACGCGTATGTACTTGCGTGTATTCATGCGCACAAAGCTGTCGTTCTTGGTGGAATCTTCGAAACGATTTTCTGTGGACGTTCAAAAAAGGCCCCCGGGGAAATCTTTGCTCTTTGAATAACGCGCCTGTTGTGTCCATCTTTCAATTCGTCCATCTTTTCACGGAACCGATTGTCTTCTCCTCGCGTTTCAATTTCTTTCTTTCTTTCTTTCTTTCTAGTTTTGTTACTGCGTTGACGTGATTCAAAATATCATTCGAATCAGTTGTTGAAAGACATTTCAGAGTTTGGCTTTCCACATATAACCCCCCCCACACACACACAAGTGTGTGTTCGTGCACCCCAGCGCATGCGAAGATACTTTTAAACCTTTCTTTCTTCTTTCTCACAGTCTTTTATTCACACCCTTATTCATTTATATATGTATTTGTTTATACTTCTCGGAAGCTGGGACATACAGACAGGTTGATTACGATATCCTCATATTAAATATAAATTTCAGCATAAATTTTTTATACACATACGCAGAAGAAAAAGAAAAACACACATCTATATATATATCTCCGTATTTCAATAAGATAATTTTTTGGTATTGTTATATAACGTGTGTGTTGTCAGAGGTGCGACCTATAATTCAGGAAATTTAAGATGCGAAATGACTTTTCTAAAAAATGAATAAAAAACACACAATGAGATTCTTTGTATTTTAAGGATTGATTTCGAGATATAAGATATCCGGCGAGACATGGAAACCGTGGTTTAACTTGTCATAACTGGTTTTCGACTGTTTATTCTGATTTTTAAAGCGCAAAAAAAAAAAAGGGCTGTAAAAATCTTTGCATATATCTCTTTATCAGACGTGCGCTTACAATCGCACACACATACACATGGAGTTCCCGTGGCGTAATGGATAAAGTGTTGGATGGCAACTTCAAAGTAAACGAGTTCGAACTCCAGTCGCGCTACTACGTTCACTTTTGGGAAAGGTATGGAGCCCCTTATGGTCCTATCTATGGTTTAGATATTATCACTGCTGTTCTTCTACAAGAATGGCTTTGGCATTAGATAACATACGAAGTTGGATATATCATTGAACTAAACTAAACCAGCACATGCATTTATGCGTGTGCGTTCATTAAGATGCTCGCAGCTAATTTTTCATTTGGAAATTTCATTATTCAGATTCTGGCAGAACGATCTCTTGGGTTTGTAATGTAAATAAATATAGACCTTATTTAAAAATATAATTTTACAATTAGAGGGGAACAATATTTGCCATTTTGTTTAGTCTTTTTTTTTTTTTACTTTAATCATTTTGTTTAAAAGATATATCGTCCAAATGCTTGCTTCAGGTTGAGGCCACACAAGCTATACATTCCTGCAGGCACACCCTGACGTTCTGCAGCGCTCGCCTACTCATTAACTTTGGTATTGCTATATTTTCATAACGAATAAAATCTTTCAGTTCAGAGTCTTTTAGATATTTCCCGAAAAAAAGGGAAAGATATGGTGAACAAGTAGATCCTATGGATATCACAGCATTGTTATATTAGAGTCAGTATTTAAAAAAAAGTTTTAGTCACAAACGCTCGACGTTCACTGTTCGATGCCATGAAGGCAACTCAAATAGCAGCAGCAGCAGCAGCTCAACGATCCATCTCTCATTCATTCTCTCTTACAAGCGCCTGCACGGCATTTTTAAATCCGGGAGATTATTCTTTGAATTAAAGAGAGCATGTTAAAACATAAATATTCATCGTGTCGAATAAATGCCTTTTTCATCCTTACGCTACAGATACATTGACAAGTCTCTCTCTCTCTCTCTCTCTCTCTCTCTCTCTCTCTACCTCCCTCCTTCTCCCTCTCTCATATATATATATATATATATATATATATATATCCCTTGCCGAGAAGAAAGATACCACCCAAAAAGAGGTGTCCTAGTTATGACATTAAATTACATCAGATGGTGAGTCTGCAATTCAGAAGATCAGTTAAAAATAATTCGAATTCGATAGGCTCGTGTGCACAAAAAAAAACTTTAAGAAACCACAACACAAAAATGTAAATATAAACTTATAATGAAGACGATTACCAAACCTCGAGGCATACAATAACCCTAGACGGGTTGAAATGCTGTTAAAATCATTCTATTAATCAATCAATCAATGTTCTGTCTTTTTTGCTCATGAATAAAATATTCGTTCTCTTTCTTTATGTAGAATGTGTTCGTTGAACGCCCACCCTTCAGCATATCTATACACTTTTCTTTGGCTCAGTCGGCTGGGGCTGTAGAATACGCTGACTGCACATATGTAGAGGGGTAAGACTCTCCCAACGAGTGTCCTGATATGACTCTAAATAATCTGATGGAGAGGTTCCGGTGATGCTAGGGCTTTGGAGAATGCGGAGTACCCCTTCATTGCCATGGCTCCTAGGTCCACTCTGGATCAGAATGGTAGCACCTGATAGGGCCCTATTTATGGGTTAAATAGAACTAAACTGCATACCTATACTAAACTGAATTGTTTGAATTAGAACTGTTTGACCAAACTGAATAGCTCGAAATAGAAATGTTTTTGGCAATTAAACTGTTTACTTATGCTAAACTGAATTGTTTTAAATGGAACTATTTTTGATTTTGAAACTGTACTTACGCTAAACTGAATTGCTTAGTATAGAACTTTTTTGATTTTTAACTGCGTGTTAACAAAATCTATACTCACACTAAAGAGTTGTGATACGACAGTCAGTCTGGGGATGACAATATATACATATGCCCCCACTCTCGGGGGTTGAGCATTCTGGCGAAGGAATTAACGGCTGCCACCCGCGTAATGCATAGCTCTTCAAACGAATTGAGCATTCTGGTCTCTAATAGCGCAGAATGTAAACAAACGAAAACTAATACATATGCGTTATAATTGCTGAGCTGATGTATATCGTCGAAATGGCAGAGCGATTAGAAGACATGTGTAGTGTAAAGTTAGATGGGTTTCAATTCCAACTCGAGGAGTTCTGTGTGTCTAGCTACACTGAAGAGTTATTATACAACGAAGCAGTCTGTCTGTGGATGTCAATATATATATATATATATATATATATATATATATATATATAAATCATGTACAGACAACGACGAAATTGTTCGTACTCCTAATAATTTCGTATATTTTTCATCCATTTTTCAATATCTAATGCCCGTATGATGCCAGTTTTGTATATCTTAATAAGCACAACAAAAACAATATAAAACTCAGTTTTCTCGACAATACCACAAATGTAATTGGCGAATTATGCGAAGTAGAAAAAGACAAAATTATTTGTTCAGTAGAAAATAACGTTTTAAATTGATTGATTCGTGTAAGTATGAGTAATTTACATAATTATTTTATCGGTGAAGCCTTCGAGACTATTTATTTAGTATAATATTTGTGATAATTCCAGCAAAAACATCACGTGATGTTATTCTTACGTTAGCAACACGATGGAGAAGACAAAGGACCTTAGCTTTAACTTGAGACAGAATTATTAACTTCCACAAATCGAGAAATAGTTACAGCACTATTTCAAACCGGTTAGCTATCCTAGATCTACTATACAGCCCATTATAAAGAAGTTTAAATTGTTTGGCATGACAGAATTTGCTTGGAAGTGGAAGAAAAGCCGAATTATTACCGAAAACTGCACGAAAACTGTGTCGCAAGATTATTATAAACGCGAGAGTTTTAAAGACATCGCCAAAAGTTTAGATACGATGGATATTAGATAGAGGTGTACGTGATGTAATGGTTATCGTCGTAGGAAATGGACACGGCGATACGATTTCAAATCCTGGACGAGGCTGATTTCATTTCCCATAGTACTAATACACTTGGGAAAGGTATGAATCCAATTATCCTCCCTCCAGCTATGGGGTAAATAGTATTCATTCTTGAAGGAAAACTCTGCACCGAAACCTGTTAAACTCCGTTAACGCTGTTAAAATTGAGCTTGTGTCATATCCTGTCCGATCGGAGGGGTTGGGTAAATATGGATACGATGGATATTAGCATTAATGCTCGCACAATACTTTGTTCAAATAGAAACCTACCACGACGAACCCTTCTTCAAAAACTATGTTACATTATTGCTCGGTTTAATTTTGCCAAAACATTCTTAAACAAATAAAATTGCTTTGAGGAACAAGTACTATGGAGTGATGAAAGAATAATTGAGCTTTTTTGACATAATGATGTACAGAAGATTTGGCGCAAGAAAGAAGAGGCTTTCCTTCCAAAGAACACAATTGCAATATTAAAACATTGATGATGTTTTCGGGTTGTTTTATCCAAAGGGGGAATGGAAAATTAATAGCAGTTAGAGGAATAATGACATTGGATGATTATATAAACATTCTGGATGAAAATCTATTACTCCTAGCACAAAATCTTGATTTAGGTCGGTGATTTGCTTTCTAGCCAGATAATGATCCTGAACGTACGTCTAAATCAGTGACTACATAGCTTCAGAAAAAGAAGATTATAGTTCTGCTATTGCCTTTAATGGGTCCTGACATAAATCCAATCTAAAATCTAGGGCAAGGATTGAAAATTACAATAAATCATCGGTCACTAAAAACCCTTCAGGAATGAGAACGTGTAACCATTGAAGAATGGAAGAAAATCACAGAAAAGACTTGTTCAAATCTCATCAAAAATTTAAAAAACGATTGCAGCAATTCTTATTGATAAAAAACCATAAGTGACAATTCCTTTGTTCAATTCTTTCTTTATTTCATTCTGAACAAATAATTTTATCTTTTCCTCGTTTCTTTATTTTTCTTTTCACATTTAGTAAACTTAACCAATCCTTCTCAACATAGAGTTTTATATTCTTTTTTGAACTTAATAGAATATAAAATATCTGGCTTCATATGAGTATTAAATTCTAAGAAATGGGTCAAAATATACAATATTGATGGGTATACGAATAATTTCGTCGTTGACTGTACCTCTCGGGAGCGATTGACGATAGAGACGGGTGGAAAGAAAGGGCCGTGGAGATCCGTGCTGACAGCGCGACATGATGATGATGATATATATTTACATCATATATATATATATATATATTATGAGTATATATATAAATATGTCAACCATTGAGTCACTTCCTTGTGGAGATAGTCAACCCACTAACGGGTTAGTCCTCATCATATATAAAGAACTCTGCTCACTTCATAGAAAAAATTATTTACGTTCCCAATCATTTCAACCATATTGTTTATCTAGATGTAGTAAGTCTCTTCACGCGGGTATCAACTGATGAGATACTAACAGTTCACTGCTGGTCAGGTGACGTTCTGAGTCGACTAAGTATAGAGATAAATAAAATGTGGGAACCAATAATAAAAAAGGCGAGATAAAAAAATGTAATCTGAGCTAAGGTAAAAAAAATCATGCATATAATAATAAAGTAAAGTAAAGTTGTCGACCGTAGTCGAGGGCTACCCGAAAGCTCCCTTTTCAGTAGCTACTACACCGAGCTACTGCTTTCCCTGGATTGCTTCACTTTACCCTTGAAACGTAACTTATAATGCTGAGTATCAAGCAAGAAGGTATCAAGTACCACTTTTTGAGTCTTGGGTATGACTCGTCATGAGATTGAACCCAGGTCTCCCGAGCCATTGGCGAACACTCAACAACTAAAGCAATGGGCCAGTATATAATAATAATAATAATAATAATAATAATTATTATTATTATCATTATTATAATTAGCAGTAGTAGTATATAATAATAATAATAATAATTAGTAGTAGTAGTATATGATAACAATAATTAGTACTAGTATATAATAATAATAATAATAATAAGTAGTAGTAGTAGTAGTAAATAATAATAATAATAATTAGTAGTAGTAGTAGTAGTAGTAGTAATTTATTGCGCTGATAAAACATTAGGTTTCTAAGTCACAAAAATTTCACCCTAAATTGTCCAGCGAGACAATCTGCATAACAGATTCATTTGGTTCATGAACTTCTCTGTGAAATCATCCGGAGGTTGCACGTTCAATCATGTCAACAGGTAACAAATAACAAGGAATACTCAATATAGCTTAACACTCGTATCCAGTTACGATTAAAGGAATTAGGACAATCTACCCCCACCCGCAGATTAAATTAAAAGGTCTGTCCGAAGTTCCGTATAGGCTACCGTGTTCGACAAAAAGCACCTGAAAAAAAACGAAGGACGCATCGTCCGAAACGTTGTGAAGATGAAGACACTAGTCCGAATACTCTAAATTATAAAAATTATCAGCCTTAATCTAAAAAATCCGACACATAATGTACATATATATCACATACATATTTTAATTATATATATATATATTATATAAATGTGTACCATATAAACTCTTTTATATTATATATATTTACATGTATATCATATATATCTAGCATATATGTGTCATATATATACAGCATATAGCCTATATATATATATATATATATATATATATTATATGTATATATTACGTATAAATATCATGTGTATGTCATATATATATATATATATATGTATCATATACATATCTATCTATCAATATATATATGTATGAGAGATAAAGTGGATAAATATTTACCAAAGCTCTTAAAAGTTTCATTTACTGCCGATACATTAAAGAACTTAGCTTCAGGGTGCCGTATCTCTGGTCGGCACTTGACCCTTACCTAAAATAAGTTATTTTTGGATTTATTCTTCGGCACTGGAAGTGACCCTCACGGGGAATGATAACAGAAGCTAAACGATTTTTGTCCCATTCCGTAGGAGGTTGGCTTCCTGCTTGGCACCCTGCGTTAAATCGACTTTAGTGTCACATATCACCTTCGTTAGGTTTTTAATAGATACACCTGGCTAGCATCTGCTGACTTACCTAAAAAAAAAGGTAAGGGTAGGTCAGGTTAATAGCTTGGAACCATAGGCTTTCCTTAAAATAATGCCGAAGGAATGTGAGTAATTACTTAAATTTCCCCACCCCTAGTGGGTTCTCTTCATTACACCGTTCCATTGTTACAATTTGGCCTCATGGATAACTTGTTTATACAAGCACCTACCCTCTCGTCTAAAAGGACAACGATTGGGGTTTATTGCTTGAGGTGCCACTTAATGTAAAAGTGAATGTTGATGGAGACCTAGCAATTTTTATATTCCAACCATACGTTAGTATATAGGAGGATCTCTGCCAAACAACTTGACCTTGTATCGCATCCTATTTGTGATGAAGGGTAAATAAATACATAAATCTTAATCTGTCGGGGTTATTTGAGCTATGATGTAAACAGAACGAATTTCTCTCTGCTGGACCAGTGTGAAAACATCATTATCGAAAGAAGTCATTAAATTATCACTGCAAGACTTTAATAAATTCAATCCGGAGAAAATTTACCAAATTTCAAAACACAAAATATTTTTCTTCACAAAAGTTAATTTTTATCAACGAAACGATGGTTTCTTGTCACTCTTATTTTTAGGTTAAGAAAGAAAAAGAAGTTGGCAGTATTTTATTGTTATATAGTACCTGGATAAATATACTTGTGACACGCAAGCTTATATTTGTCTAGCAACATCGTTGAATATTTAATCTCATAATTGAGCTTATTGTCACGACTATGTTTAAAAAGGAAATATCTTGTTCGTATTGTTCGGTTAGAAATATGATGACGTGGAACGATTTAGTTTTCAAAATGTGCGTGTTCGAGTGCACAATAAAGTCTTTGTCCTAAGATGGCGATTAGTAGTTCTCTATTGCTTAATCATGATAAAGAATTTCAAAATTGGCGATACTGAATATTGTTGGGAAGTTCTTCCTGCTGTGTCTGACAGGAAAGTTCGTTTATTTGGTCATAAAAAAAAAAAACAAAAAAAAACAACATTTTCTTTCTAGTGGTTCTGAATCTGGGAAATATTATTCAGTTTACAATAGCCTTCTATAGTTCGGATATTGCCTCCCTTGTCTTGATCAGTTTCTATGGCGCATGCGTCAGAAATATTAAACAAAAAAAGGAAATGAAGACTTAAAAGTAATATAATCATTTGTATCACAACGTAGTGGACTAATACCAGCTTCCGTAGTAAGCGCCATTTTGTTGTAAATAAATCTTTTCTTTTTTCTTACTCTAACAGGTAGTAGCACTCCGGATCAGAGAGGATCAGGGAGTAATAGAAATTAAGGAGTACTTCACACTTCTCAGAACTCCAGAACTGGAGCCTCACCACTAGATGCAGTTTAGATCACACCTGGGATACGCCTTTTCGAGGAAGTCATCTTTTTTGTAGTTGTATTCTCAGCCAGGCTGATAGAGCTGCAAGTATAATAGGAGGAAATAAAACAGTAAGAAAGCATTGTTAGCTAAATAAACATAATGAGATAGATATGTGGCAGTGCAACCGCCTTCCCCGAACACTTGGGTGATTCGGCTTTCAATCCACTGACCGTTCCGCTTAGCTGGTTATGTCATCGGATGGCAAGATCAATCTGCCTATCTGCTAATGTATTTTTAATCTAGACACAATCACAAATCAGAATCGACAGTCGATGAGTGGACGGATGAGACCGCACAATTAACAAAGTCAACAAAAAGAAAGAAAATAGAACGCCAACAAACGGAGACCAGACCACGGCTTTGTCATTATAATATTTAGTAAAAAATGTCTTTAAAAATGGTACATATATTCACTCTTCCTTGGGGTTGGTAGTGATAGACGGACCTAAATTACAAATTAACAGTTAGTAAATTTCCCCGTATTCAAAGGCAATTTATTGTATAAGTTTTCTCTACTCACTTTCTATAGTCTGGCACAAGGCAATATCACGTAGGGCTTATATTTTCCTTTCTCAGTCTTTAGCTCTCAGCTTCTCTCGGTGTTGATGGTCTGATACAAGGTGATTTCAAGCAGCGTGTTACGTTAGTTTCTCCTCGCTTATTTACTTTTGCAAGTCTGGTACAAGAGCATCTCAAAGTATCGTATTATTTCAGTTTCTCCTCGCTTCTTTATTTTAGTGAGTCAGGTACAAGGTGATCTCAGAGTATTGTATAATCTCACAAAGTGTTATATTATCTATTTTCGCTTTTCTATATCCAGGGCAGTCTGGTACAAAGTTAAAACTCAGAGCATTATGAAGTCTGTTAGCTGGCTCGCGTTGGTCTTTAAAGTATCATATCTCGGTTTCTCTCCGCTTTTTTATTTCTGGGAGTCTGGTACAAGGTTATCTCAAGGCATCGAATTATCTCAGGCTTCCCTTCGCTTTTCTACTCTGGGCAGTCTGGCACAGACTCATTTCAAATCATCGTATTATTCACAAGTGTCGTATTTTCTTAGTCCTCTTCGCTTTTCTAAACCCAGGGCAGTCTGAAGCAAGGCCATCTCGAAGTAACGTATTATCGAGGCTTTCTCTTTGTCTTGACCCAGGGCAGTCTGGCGCAAGGCCAGATCCCAGAGTGACTTAAAATCTAGCCGCTGTCTCCCACTGGTCTCCCACTGGTCTCTCCAGGTGTCGAATTTTATGTATTTCCTCTCATCTGAGGGGTGGTGGCAAGCGAAGCTATTGATAGTATCAAGTCTCACCTAATTTTGATTTCAATAATAAATTCCGCCCCTTTCGCAATACTCGATTTACAGTCACTGCTACCCAAATAGCTAGTCCTTTCTCCTACTTGGATTCTATTAATCAATTCTGCTCCTCCCACCTTCACCCTGAAAAGGAGCTGGACTTTTTCTCTTCTCCCGGTGACGTCAATAAAAGATAAAACGTAACGGTTAAAAATAAACTTTCCCATGGCTTTGAATTTAAAAAAGTTATTCAGAACTTTCATTTCTACTCGACAACTCAGCCCACCGGATCGTCAATTTGACACGTATTGACCTCAGCGTTTACACTGTTTCGCAGACATAACAATCTGACTGAGTTTCCACATGTTCTTTCATTAAAAAAAAATAACAAAACGCAATATACGTGGATCCTTAAATAAGTTTCCAGACTTTTTTCGTATGGGCACTTTTATTGATAGTACACACATGAAACTCTAGTCCCCTTCCAAGTAATCTCCTCCGGCTGCAATGTTCCAAAAACTTCTGGAAGGCCCCATGGAAGTCCTCTTGTGTGAGCATGTCAATGACCTTTGTCACAGCCTCTTTCATCTCCTCAATTGTCTCATAATGACAGCCTCTGAGCTTAGGGAATAACCAAAAGTCACAGGGAGCAAGGTTGGACAATAGGGAGGCTGAGGAAGTGTCTTGATGCCAATCTTGGTCAAATAGTCTGTGATAAGGATGGAGTTGTGGTCTGGTGCATTGTCCTGCTGGAAATGCCACTGACCCGATTTCAAGAGTGCTGGCCTCTTCCTTAGGAATCTCTTTCTGAACTCCCTTAAAACCTCAACATAGTAATCCTAACCCTAACCCGAAACCTTTGGCCGATCAACTCTGGTGTATTGACTTCCTTACTCCTCCCACACGTCTCATCATCCCTCACAGACTCCCTGCCTTCCTTGAATCTCTTATGCCACTCAAAAACTGATGCTCGATTCATGTAAGAGGCTCCAAAAGCAGTCTGAAGCATTCCATACATTTCTATGGCATCCTTTTTTCCAAGTTTAAAACAGAATTTTATTGCATATCGTTCTTTTAAAGTTTCAGATTGCATTTTTGAAATTCACCAGCTGTGACAATCAGGTTTTAGTAGGATGTATTCAAATTCCTGCTGTGGCTGTTCATTTGAAGCTGAAATCATAAAAATTGGTTAGTCATCTCATAAGATGTATAGCAATAACATAGTGAATTTTCAAGAGTCTATGACAATTTTAGATGCCCACACCAAAAAATTTGGAAACTTATTGAATGCACCACGTGTATATATATATATATATATATATATAAAGATGGTTGTTGTAGGTCCAAAGAAAGAATAAGGATATATTTTGAAATAGGAAGGTCCGTGAAGAGATTTGTATGTTTTGAAATTATTTATTAACTTGTTCGTTCTTTAATGCTTTCCAAACTACTCCAAAACATGATGCTGTTAGTTACCAAACTACTCATGGATCCATAAATGATTCTCTAAAGGAGTGCGACCGTGTGCCGGTCTGTCAAATTTAGGATGTACAGATGATGGCAAATAATAATGTCACGAAAAGGGGAATAATGGAAATGAATATATATATTTTTTTAATATTTTCTTTCTCATCAGAATAACGTATCCTTGATTTATAATTCTAAAAATCCCTTTCCTTTAATTTTTCCTTTTTTAATGTATTGACTTTACTCTTCTAAAATCTGATTTGATCGAATCTTATTTTTCTAGTTAATAAATTCCTTCGACCAGGTCCTTTCCACCATGTTACAGATAAATACAAGACAGATAGATAGTAGATACATAGATAAGAAACAAAATGAGACGGAAGTGTTCATCCTCATCAAAATCAAGTCATACTGATAGCACGTTTCCTTGACACTCCGTCTCTCACACCATCCGTCCCAACTGGCCATTGCTCTTAGTAGGTCTTCTAGGGAGCATCTAGTGTCAACACAGAGCTGATGAATCTATGCCCTTGCTGGTCGGCCTGCAATAGTGGGTTCATTTGTAGGAATCAACCGGAGAACGTCACTAATGAGATCGTCCCTGGTTCGCCAGCAGTATCCAGTATGTCTTTTTTGTCTTATCTGGATGGTTTGTGAGATGGGTGGTAAGTGACCGTAGAGCTGCTGTTTTTTGAGATGTCGCTTCCAGAATTTTTTAAACAACTCGCAGAATTTTAGTGTAGTTCTCGTGAAGCTTTTTCTCGAAGCATTTTGTTTAAGTCTAAGTGGTGCAACCATACACTAGTACTGAAACGGCTACAGGTTAGAAAACTTTCCGTTTTCTTTTATCATTGAGATCGGATTTCTATATGGTCGATAACCTCTCAAAAGCAGTTCATGCCTTCCTTATGCGTATGTAGTCCTATCACTGGGATGGCCACGACTGGTTGCTTTGTCAATGATTTCAGTACCCACGTTTTTTTTCTAATCAGCCGAACAAGAATCGATGCAACTTGGTCAGAGCTTCTTGTGTGAAGTAAATAGAAATGAGTTGTCGAAGACGTTGGAATCTCCAAGAAAGAGATTACTGTCTTTTAACAATAACTATTATTTTCAATTTCAATATGATAATATCACCATATACAATAGTAAAAGAAACCGTTCTGCACAATAATTGGGAGAGAAAAGACACCGTGAAGAATTTGGCGGGCGTTTTTGCTTGATGCTAATTGGCATGGAATTTTTCAGCGAAAAAAGGTGGTCATGGCGCCGTCCAAAAAAAACTTTAATGATCTGGAACTTCATTTTCATCGGGGTTTTCTACTGGCAGTAGCGTTGTCTTATATCCTGATCTCACTTCTCTGGTTAAAACAGTCTCGGGGGCCATATTCTATCGAAAAAAAAATTGTAGACATAGCCCCTCCGATTGGTCAGCCATTTGCGCATCACTTCGAATCACATTCTCATTGGCCAGTTAATGAGGACAGCGTCCATTCACAGAGGCCGATAAGTGAAGTAAAACCCCTTTAACTTTTTGATTGGACAGTGGGTTCTCCTTTCACATAGATTAAGGGTTACGAGTGAAAACATCATTAAACCCTTTCAATCAACTTTCTATCGAATCTTTCTTGCCTTCAGAAAAAGGTTTCGAAAGTGCTCCAATTTCTTCATCACAAATCACACCCGGAGAGGTCGCACCTTCAATTTTTGACAGTTTTGCTAAACACATGAACCTAACACCTCTAGTGACCTTTGATTAGATTTGTAAACTCAGCCAGAAAAATAACCATTATCTAAAATCTTGGTTTTAAAATTTTTCATTTTAACAAAATTATATCTTCTCCCTGAAAAAAGGAAAAAAAAAACACTTTCCTTTTCTCGTTAATAAAATTTAAACACTAATAGAAATTCTCGTTGTGCGATATGTATTTTGATATTGCTTTCTGTAGATGAGATATTTCTGCTCGGGTATGTGAAAAGGTCTACAAATTTCAGAGAGTGTTCAAGCCAGGGTAAAATTCCATGATTTCGAAAGCTGTTTTTTACACACAAATGTGCGCGAGTGGGAGAGGCTTAAAAAGAACAATTAAGGTATTTCAAAATCTTAAACCATCAAGAAGAAAGACATTTAAGTTTATTTTCCAAGCATAGTAGAATTGCTCGTCTAGAAAATCAGCTTTCGAAATATTGGTTACAATTTAGGTTCGTACACCGATTTCTGGCATAGGCAAGGCGTATCTATTTCAATAACGAGATTAACCACGAGTATTTGTTGAGCTTAACTTAGTTAGGTACAAGATCACAGTGATGGGCTAATCAGTGAAAATGGATCATTTGCGAATTATAGACTCTTTCAACTTAGGTTCCACAGTGAGGGAGTCTTGATTTCTTTCAGTTATCTATATGAATGATTCTTATTTACGAAACTTTGTTTAGATATAACTCATAAGTTGCTAAGATAGTCACTCTTCTAAGTACTGAATAGGCTCATAGGTGTTTAACTTCGATAATCCTAATTGTAGTACAAAACCGAAAGTATGGGACACCCGGTGAAAATCGAACGCACTAGCGAAGAGTTGTTAATCTAGCTTGCTAACCATTACACTTCATGAGGTGCCCTATTGTTATTTGCTAAGCTTAGTTTAGGAGTGGCACAAGGATGAATGTATGGATGCTCAGTGAGAATCGAACTCATTAACAATGGTCAGCTAATTCAGTTCGCAAACCAATGCACCACGTGAAGTGCCCATGTAAGAATGGTGGTATTATTGAATTGAAATGTTATAGACAAAAATTAGTAGAGGAAGGTTCCATTTTTGCCATAATTTCATCGCGAGCTCTCAGAATATTGCTGGAAGTGTTAAGTATTAGGTTTTGTTGAAGGGCCTCAAAAAAGAAAAAAAAACTTAAAAGAAATCTTCAATACAACATTTTTGTTGTTAGTTTCAGTCTAATACCGATTTATTTACATGATTCTGGTTTACTGATAGATCACCATATACATGGAAAGAATCACATCCTGAAGCCTTTTTTGATCTACAGTTGCTATCTTTTCATTATAACAACCCTAAATGAATAGTTGTATATCATTTCTATGAACGTCTCTCAAAGTTAGGAAAATTGATTATTATATATGCTAATTAAATTTTCAGGTTTGCTTAGGAAGTTTTTAATTTAAAAAAAAAGCAAAAAGAAAAGAAAAGAAAAGCAGATTTTAAAAAAAGCAAAGAAATGTTACGGCTAATCTAATTGATGACCTGGAATACTTAGCCATCATCATCATCATGTCGTGCCGCTAGCAGGAATATCCCTGACCCTCTCTCGCCATTTCTCCCAATCGTTCAATCGCCTCCGGCAGGTCTTCAGGACTACATACCGTATCCTCACATAGCTGCTGTATGTATGTTCGAGTCGGTCGTCCTGCTTTTGCTCGACCATATGTGGGGGTCCATAGGAGTACATCCCTTATGAGCTCGTCCCTGCTTCTCCAGCAGTGTCCTGCATGTCTGGTTCGTCTAACTTGTATAGTTTTCGTGATGGGAGGTAGGTGGCCGTATAGTTGGTGCGTTGTGGGGTGTTGCCTCTAGGACTTGTTCAATATTGCTCCCAACATTCTTGTGTAATTGCCGTCTAGCTTTTTCTGCAGCCGTTTTGTTAGCGCCCAAGTAGTGCATCCATATAGCAGTATTGATACGACCGCTGCCTGGAAGAAACTGCGTTTCATTTTATCGGCCAGGTCTGACTTCCATATGATCGATAGCTTATCGATAGCTGTCGATGCCTTCGTTATCCGCGTCCTGGAATATTTTTTAAAATATTGATTGATTGATTGATTTTAACGGCATGCCATCCTGTCTAGAATCATTTTCTACCTAGGATTTATGAAATCACGTTAATTCTACATTTATATTTACATTTTATGTGTAGGTCCGTCACAAGATTTTTTTTTCACTCAGTCTCATCGAATACGAATAATCTCTTAAACAGATCTATTTGACTCATAGATAGGATTCTAACCGATTCTACCACTCCGGGTTAGAGTGGAACTAAGAGTAATAGCAATGAAAAGGTACTCCACTCAGATATCAAGAACAGTTTTTAAAAATTGTTTGCACTCTGTCCGGATTCCCCTTCAGAGACGCCTTAGACAACGATCAATAAACCCAGCCCTTTTAGTCGAAGAGGCAGATAACCATGCATTTATTCTAGAAGTTTTTGTTATGAATCTTTTTACTTTGGTTGTGTGTAGGCACGCTTAGCGTAATGGTTAAAGTAGTATGAAATGAAATCAGTAACCCGAGTTCAAATTCTGAATAAGGCCATTTGCGTTTCCCTTCGCAAAAAATACCTTTGGGAAAGGCATGAATCCTTCTATTTTCTCCTCCGTAAGTTATTCTTAAATAGTAGGATAGATAGGGTTTTTCAGCTTTTGTTAAAAAGAAGAAGGAAAACTAAATTCAGAGCAGCATCCTGCTCAAGGTGGAGGGGTTGGGTAAATACATACTTTTGTGTAGTGACTTTTATTCAAGAAGATTCCTTAAAGGCGATTGTTTATTTATTTTTTTTTTGTTTTTTGTTTTGTTTAATGGCATATAAACTGTCGTGGGTTATCTTATGCCAAGTTCACCCCTGTTGAAGAAAAATAGTAGTACTATTTTACTCATAGCCAGTTGAATAAGTGGGTTCATGCCTTTTCTAATGGTATTAATCAGAAAACGAACGTAATAACACGACTGGATTTTGATCTCGCTTACTAGGATATGGTAGTCCAGTCAGCTAGCCACCACACTACGCAGTTAAAAGTGAGAAGAGAAGTGAAAATAGTGATCACTCTGGAGTGACTGACGATATTTTCAGCCGATATGATGTGGTATTAATATGAGACACATACGAGAATCATTAAATAGGTTTCCAGACTTTTTTCGTATGGGCATTTTTTATTGATAGTAGACACATGAAATTCTAGTCCCCTACGAAGTAATCTCCTCCGGCTTCAATGCACTTGTTGTACCGTTCCAACAACTTCTGGAAGGCCCCATGGAAATCCTCTTGTGTCTGCATGTCAGTGACCTTCGTAAACAGCCTCTTTCATCTCCTCAATTGTCTCATAACGACAGCCTCTAAGGTTAAAGAATAACCAAAAGTCACAGGGAGCAAGATCTGGACTATAGGGAGGGTGACCAACGTCCTGATGCCCATCTCGGTCAAATAGTCAGTGACAAGGATGGAGTTATGGACTGGTGCATTGTGCTGCTGGAAATGCCACTGAGCCGATTTCAAGAGTGCTGGCCTCTTCCGACGGAACCTCTGCCTGAACTCCCTTAAAACCTCAACATAGTATTCCTTGTTGACAGTCTGTCCAGTGGGAACCCAATGCATGTAGATCATGCCAGTGCTGTCAAAAAAAAGTCAACCAAAAGTTTGTGGGTGGATTTGCTCTGTCTGGCCTTCTTGGGTCTGGGAGAGCCAGCAAGCTTCCACTGGGAACTCCGTCTCTTGGTCTCTGGGTCATAGCAGTAGATCCACCTTTCATCGTATGGCATTTTTTCCAAGTTTAAAATAGAATTTTATTGCATATCGTTCTTCTAAAATTCAGATTGCATTTTTGAAATTCACCAGCTGTGACAATCAGGTTTTAGTAGGGTGTATTCCAATTCCTGCTGTAGCTGTTCATTTGAACTTGAAATCATAAAAATTGGTCTGTCATCTCATAAGATGTATAGCAATAACATACTGAATTTTCCAGAGTCTACGACAATCTTAAATGCCTGTATATAAAAAGTCTGGAAACTTATTGAGTGCACCACGAATTAATCCGAATGGTTAAACCTAAAAATCGTACAAATGGCAGTTAGGAGTTTTCGCTTTTTTTTAAAATTCAATTTCAGTAAACTTCTATTATACTGCGCATTAAAATTCTTCTGTAGTCTACAATTTTGTGTATATATATATATATATATATATATATATATATATATATATATATATATATATATATATATATATATATATATATATATATATATATGATACTGTACATGGTTGTTGAAATAGATCCGAGGAAAACTACATGCAAAATTGTAAACTACAGAATTTTAATGCGCACTATAATAGAAGTTTAATTTAAGTAAACTTCTATTATTCTCCGCTTTAAAATTCTTCCGTCGTCTACTATTTTGCATGTATTTTTATTCAGATTTATTTTAACATCCATGTACAACATCCTATATATATATATATATAAGTAAAGTTGGCGACCGTAGTCGAGGGTGACCAGAAGGCTCCCTTTTCATTAGCTATTCCACCGAGGTGTAGGGGAGGGCGCTACTTCTGTTCCACTTTACCCTTGATATGTTCCTTATATTGCTGAGTGTTAAGCAAGGAGATATTAAGTACCATTTTAAAAGTCTTTCGTATGACACGACCTAGGATTGAACCCAAGTCTCCCGGACCATTGGCGAACACTCTACCCAATAAGAATTCTTTGCAAGTTTACAAAGGCAGGACGTCGCTATTTGGCATGATGCTCTAGTCGGACTAGTGAGCACATTAATAAAGTTTATAATGGAAACTATCATTCTTTTCATGGCGTCCTGATGAGAGTAGATTAAGCAAAGTGTTTCCTATCTAATTTGATAATGTCTACTAGATATCCTCTATAAAAACATTCACTTTAAGAGAAAATGGAAGTTACAACAGAGAGGTTTGTTGATTGCTTGATAAAAACTTTTGATATTTTCTTCACATCTTTTTAAGACTGGAAAAGTAAGATCTTTACAAACAAAATAATTCTAAAACTATTAGTCCACAATAAATGCAACAGAATTAATTAAGTTTTGTTATTTTGTAAATTTTATATTTAATTGTTACTTTAAAATACTTTGTCGGATGTTTGTAAATATTCTTTTATATTTTTTCTTGAACACATTTTGGCATCCAGTTGTGATAAACCTTAAGCATGAATTTCAAATGAGCGATCAAGTTTATTTCATGAAAGTTAAGTATCTTTTTCCATCTTGCATTAAAGGCCGAGAGTGGAAGCTTCAAGGAATCATACAGTACGTTTCTGTAGACTGTGTTATTTGTCATCTGTCAAAGCTCGTTGTTAACAAATGGTTTTTGAAAGAAAGTCCATTCACAAATGTTTTTATTCTATGCAATTAGCAATCTTCCTTTATATTCTTGTCGACGTTTCCCGTAAATTTTTAATAATACCGTAATTTTTGAAATATAAGATGCACTATTTTTCCCGACTTCTCAGCCTAAAGGTTAGGAGTACGTATTATACCCGAGAACTATAAACTAACTTTTTTAGCGATAAAAATGTTTGTTATTGCGTGTGTGTGTGTGTGTTATTCCCTCGCTAAGTGTTGTTGTAAAATAAAGGAGAATGAAGTCGAAGATGCCGTTAGCTGTTATATGAAGGGTTTTAATGGTAGCATGGAATAAAGGGTTTACGTTTGTGCTGCAAGTCTCGTAGGAAGGAAAGAAGTAAGGAAACGAAATGAAGTTATGAGAGAGTGGAGAAAGCTGCGCGTGTTGTTGGACGTGCGAGGGAGATATGTTCGCCATAGTGTTGCAAAAGTCATGTTTGCTACTTGAGGAGAGAAACGTTGAAGTCACCGTGAGTTTATTGTTCTGGTTGTTTCGGGGAGAAGCGTGAATGTCTCCAGAAAATGTTGCCCAGAGGTGAAGTCGCTAAGTGTCAGAGCGGAATGTTGCATCGTAGTCGACATAGCCAATTTTGGGGACGACGTAAAGTTGTTCCTGTGTGTGGCGTATTGAATTCATCTAATTCATATTCAACTGGGAACCCTTGGTCTAAGAGAAATAGACGCAAGGGGTCCATAAATTAGACTGCTTTCCTCATTGTGTCCATGCTGTTGCTGCTATTAAAGAACAGACAGTGACACATCTGCACTGAACGAAGTTGTACAGCCAAAGAGAGTGTTTGACGGTTTCCCCAATTTGTGCTGCCCAGAAAGGTGGTTCGGAAGAGTAGGATAAGTCATCCTGATTGGGTGAAATTATGCGTCGACCCTAACGGTCGAATTAAATTACGCGCCAAATAAAAATACGAAATTCCTTCTGCTACACTTTTTTTGGACACATTTCTCATCATTTTCTGGACGCGTTGACCGAAAGTAAATGATATTTATAAACTAATGTGTTTGACGCCGTTAGAGAGAAATATCCACTGGAATGTGTTGGTTTATAATTTTGTTTCTCCTAATCTGAGTTTAAGCTTTTCCTGTAAATGTGTGTTTACACTTAATACTATGGGGAGTGTCCTCGTGGTGTAATGGTTAAAGCAATGGACTACAGTCGCGCTATTACGTTCACTTTCGGGCAAATACTCTTGGGAAAAGTATGAAACCCCCTTATCCTCCCAGCTATGGGTTAAATAGTGTTCTTCTAAGAAAATAACTTTGGCATTAAATAACCTACAAAGGTTGATATGCCATTAAACAAAGAAATCACACCTTAATACTATGGAAATTTTGTGTTTGGTAGTTATAGATTCTAAAATCTCAGTGCGTATTATACGTGAATTTTTTAAATATATAATGTATGCTTTTACGAGACTGTTCTTATTGTAAGGACATAATTTTCTAATCAACCAATACTTCATGTTGCGAGCAAAACATCAAGAGAAAAAAGAAAGACTAATTACCTAATTGGCAAATTCTTAATGAATTTATTCTGTGATTAAAGTGTCTTGCACTTATTCCATCGATCAGGTAAATAAAGCAAAATAAGTTTGCACAAATGAAATTGAGATAATAAATTTTCATTTTAGTGAAGTGCCAAAAAAGATTCGGGTTATGTTATATTGTTCACGGCATTTCTCAAGGCTCTAGAAATCAGTTGAGAGCGTCCCTCTCTTCACATTATATGCTATGAGACTTAGAACATGCTGACTGTATTCCCTTCAGAGGGGTAAGATCTCCCTAACTCTGGGGATAATGCTGAGTATGACCCTAAACTACATTTGATTGCGCGGCTCCAGTTATGGAGATCTCAGGCGTGTAGAATACCATTTCCAGAGACAATAACCGTTACGCTAAGTGTGCCTCTTTCCCGGAATGTATAACTCATTTAATTGGAAGGGTCTCCTTCAACGGTTATGGAGACGTGTTTTGCGTAACGATTATCGTCGCATGAAATGAATTGGCGACTCGAGTCCAAATCCTAGTCAAAGCTGTTTGCGTTTTGATTCGCGCTAAAACCTGAGGCAAAGGCATGAATCTATCTCTGTTCTTTCAGCTTGGGGTAAGAGGTAAGGCAGACTGAATTCTTTAGTCTAGGTTGGACAACCAGTCTTGGAGAAGGAAAACTGATTTCAAACTTGAAGTCTTCTGTTGAAAAAGGGAACTTGTGTCCCATTCTATTCATAGCAGAGGGGTTGGGTAAATGCAGCTCTACAGACAGATCTACACTTTGATGACAGAGATTTGGTTTTTTTTTAGTTGTTTTTTTTTCCCTATAGAGATGGGATTGAACCACCGCCCTTGGCGTTAGAAGGAAGAAGGTTTTTACTTAGCTGTAGAGTCCAGTTTATCAAACTATCTTTTAAATAGATTAATTACATTTAAAATGGCTTATTTACCGATATAAGGGGCACCTTCATGGGTGAGTTCGATTCACATTGGATGCTCTATTCATACGGCCTTGTGCCACATCAAAGCAACAGCTTCGTAAATTGCTATAAGCCCATTTAAAAATAGCGTTTTAAAAGAGTATTTGGTAGTCAACAGTAACTTGCACATGAAAAAGCTCGCTCATTTTGTGTTTGATATTTCATTTTTTTAAAATTATCCCCCCCCCAAAAAAAAAGAATAAAAAAAAAACAAGTATTAATATCTGCTTTAAGACGTGCGTATAAATCGTATTTTTTTTCCTTTTTATTTTCAAATACATGCCTTATTTCACCTTAATCATCTTCCACTTTTCTTCTTGATTTTCTTTTTTCGAAAAATTCTTTTTCTTTTATTCTTTTGCTTGTTATCGTTCTTTATTACAAGAATTATTAGTTATTCAACACTAATCAATAACACACTTAAAAGTTTATTGCATGTCCCCCCTTTTTCCCCCCTGACGCTCTTGTCAAGTGACACTTAACTCAAAGTTCACGTCCTATCACGAAATTCCAAAAAATTTTAATTGGTCACCCGTTTGTTAACTTGACGCAGTGGCCAATAAAATTTTGATGTTAACCTCGGACCTCACTTGAAATCTACTCAATTAATCACTAACTCACACTTTATCAAGTAACACAGTGTCCTTAATTCATTATAAATGCATTGAATAATTGACGCTTGGTCAGTTTTATTGCCGGCAACTGAGTAGAAAAGAATTGGCCATTATTTCAACCTCGCTTTCTGGATGCAGATGAAACAAATGAAGTGATATAATTCGAAAAAATGGAGGAAGCCGCACCATGGTATGCCTGTTTAATACGACCGTAAGTAATTGATTAGTTGAAATTACAAAAAAAAAAAAAAAAAAATTACCCCAAGTATATCGTATATATTCTTGTAGAGATCCAGCTCAATCTGGGAGGCTTTGAATACGTTTTCTGGATACCACATGGGAAGGTAAGATCCACCCCCCACTTAATAGCATCATAGGTACGACATTAAACTTTACCGTTGAAACTCCAGTCCTGGAAATCTGAAAAGGGTTGAGTACCCCTTCATTGCCATTACTCCTAGATCCATTATGACTTGGAGTAACGTATTCGTTAGAAATATCCCAACAAAGATTGATAAGTTATTACCCACCACCCAAATGAATTTTAACTATTAAAAAGTAAAGATGGTTACAATTTTTTGCCCAGAATAAATTCTATTGATTCATCAATGCGTCTCTGTCTTGAGTAAATTATTTGCATAAAATGAAAAAGACACGAAACCAAATAGTTGAGCATAAACAAATGATTTTTATTCAATTGAACTATAAATATTAAAAAGCCTTTAAACTATTTAACTGCATGTAATTTATTTGAATTTAGAATATCTAATGGAGTATTGAAATAATTATGACTATGATCAAACATTTGGAAATTAATCAAATTTCGACATTAAATAATCCATTAGGAGTTGATATGTCATTAAAAAAAATAAACCCAAACCTACCCATCGTGTATAGATTGAATTTTGACTTAGGTTTTGGACAAAAGTTAATACTAACCCATAATGCAAACAAATAGTTGTGTAATGTAACCTTGTCGGTGGACTTTAAAATACGCGTACTGTATCTCCTGCAGAGGGGTAAGAACTCCCCCCCCAAAAAAAAACGATATCCTTAGTATGACACTAAACAGCATTTGGTAATGAAACTCTGGGGATTTTAGAGTACCGCTTTATCGTCGTTAATCCCAGATCCACTCTGACCCGGAGTGGTAGTCCCAGCTATGTGTCAAATAGATCTGTTTAAAAATGATTCCTATTTGATTGGGCCGTGCGCAAAAACAAACAAAAACTTCTTTACCTCTACGCGTAAAATATCCCAAGACGAGTTGATAGGCCGTTAAAGATAACAAACTGTGTAAAGCTGAAATTCAGATAAAATAAAATAGATTATTTGCAACAATTATTTTAGAATGATTAATGAATCTATGACTATAAATTTGTTTTACCTACAAACGAAATCGACTAATACACAATTTTAACATAGCGCTGATTGGAAATGGGAAATATTTGAATAATTACTTGTAAATATTTACTATATTATTTACATTCTTCGGACTAGTGTCCTCATCTCAAGGACACCTGGTACAGTGGATAAAGGCGTTGGTTAGATCCAGTGACATACTCAAAGAGTGTGAGTTCAATACCCGGTGAAGTCGGTGGAGAACTTTCTAAGAGGAAATTAACAGGAGATAGCTGATAACTGACATCCATTAAACATGGCTCGTGGAACTAGAACAGTCTACCCCGGTAAGCAAAATAAAGGGTTAAGCTCGAAATTCCAACCACCTGGAGAAGGCCGGAGCTTACAACGGCCGAAATGTAGTGATAAACGTGACAACGAAGATGAGGACAATAGTCCGAAAAATGTAAATAATGTACATAATACCACAGAAATACAGACAAAAATTTACTAATTTTGGGCAAAATATAAATATTTTTTGTGTATATATATATATATTTCAAAGTAGAAACACTTCTGCTAAAATAATGCAAGCTCGTTTCATATTTATATTTTATATTTCAAATATAACATGAATCCTAAAATATTAATGTTGAATATAAATTGAGCAACAGGGAATTCAAAAAATATAAATGAGGAATGCGATTTCGGGGTTGATGATAGATTTAAATCTGACAATCATATTTTGTCTATTGTATCGAATACAAATGCAGTGATTGGTTGAATGGTTAGAAATGTATATTCAAGAGAGGCAAGTGTCGTTTTAAAGATCTCAAAAACCCTAATAAGACTTCATATAAAATATTGTACTCAGGCCTCTGTGCATAAAATTTACCATCCTGTTCGTGTGGAGGGCTTGGTAAATATATTGTACTCAGGCCTGGGCTCCAGTGACGAGACATGAAAATTTAAGTGTAATTTTGAGATTGGAAAACAAAGAAGAGTGACAAAAGTTATAAAAAGAATGAAGGATTACAGTTACTGAGACTGGAAGAATTAGGATTAGCAACTTTATGGAAAAAAATGAGAGGTAATCTGATTAAAACTCTCAAAATGATTAATGGAATTTCTAATCATGGTAGACGTTTTTTAGTATTTCTCCTCGAGTTTGATATTTGGTTTGGTTTAGTTTTATGGCATATCAACCATTATTGGTTATTTAATCCTAAATCATGTCTATACATATATATTAAATATATATGATTTGTAAATACATTTTGTTTATAACGTTTTTAAATGTGTCTAAGCAAATAGGTTTAGACACAGTTACGTTGTTTTTAGTATTGCTATGTACAACTTTTAATTCAATTAAACATCAATCATTTGTTTACTCACAGTTAAATGTGAAAACAGTTCTATTTCAAACAATTCAATCTAGCATTAGTCATTTGTTTGCACTCAGTTTAAATGTCAAACAGTTCTATTTGACCCATAGATAGGACCCTAGCAGATGTTACCACTCCGGGCCATAGTGAACCCGGGAGCGATGATAATGAAGGGGTACTGGAGCCTTACGATCAGATTGTTTCATGTCATATCCGGAACACTCATTAAGAGGGTCTCCTCTGTAGAGATGCAGTCTTTATATTTTACTGCACTAGCCAACTTGGCAAGAGTTGAATATTAACAGTCAAGACAGATTTTAAGAACTAAATCTGCTAACCAATTGATTTGTTTTTCTTTTTTGCTAATCGTGTAATATATTTTTGGAACAACTTGCTTAATCAGATCAAAAAGAGCAATAACTTTGAAAATTTGGATTCATTTAGAGATAATGGTTAGATAAAGAAATTTAGAAGGCATTTTGGGGAACTAGAGGATGAAATATTTCACAGAACTTAATTTGTATATAGATATTGTATTAGTATTGTATATGTTCCTCGCAAAGATTTTTTTCTTTTAAAGTTTGATGTAAGAAGATAGTAAAAAGGGGAAATCCCCAAGGAGCCATAACAAACAAATATCATAAAAAGTGTATAAAATTTTACCCAGTAACGACTTTTTAGGTAGATCTTCCGATCAAACTTGGTATTTTGTATAGCATAAAACTTGATTATAGGTTCCCAGAAATTGACGTCAAAGCAAATGAATATTTTTTTCATTCAAATTTTATCTCTAAAAAGATTAACGTAATTACAGCTTTGAAATGAGTTCCCTCCGGTAAGAGAACGTCTTTCTCCAGCTTTCTCTATTTTGTTAAGAAAATGTTGCATCGTCTCTGTAAGGAACAAAGTTTTCAATTTGTCAAAATGCACGTTTTGCTTGGGCTTCGTCTAGAAATCTAATTATCGAAGGATAAAATATTTTCAGAAATATTTGACAAATTCTTCGCAAAGAAATGATAAGTTATGGAGGCCACTGAATGCCAGACTCAATAAAACTAAATAAAAAAAACAAACAAACAAGAAAAGCCAAGTTACTCCAATTTAAAGAAATACTTACCTACATAATTATCTATTCTGAAAAAGAATTTAACACATTGATTTGAATTTTAACCTTAAAGACTGTAATAAGAGAAGAACGAAGAAATTGTTTGACTTGAAGCTTCTATTTATCACTGCCTCTCACCAGACAGGATCTGACACAAGATCTTTTTTTATATTGGTTTTAACCGAGACTCGTGCCCTGCTGGACTATACTGGTCATAGGCTCACTTAGTGCAACAAGAGCCAGATGATCCTGCCGGACTTGGACTGACTAGATGTAATGTAAGTCCGGCACGTATGCCTGTTCATAGCTTGAACTCGAACCAAAGGGTAAGTGCTATGCAGTGCTGTCAATAACTGTTCAGGTGGTTCGGCCTAAGCCAGAGGCCATTGAATCTATTATTGACCTTAAGCACAATCCGACACGAATGCCAGACGGCCCGACTAAAAAGCCGATGCAACGAGCACCTATGATCGGCCAAGGCGTCATTTATATATAACTAAACTTTAGTCCTTCATTTAACATAAAATTATAAAATACAATTCATGTTTGAGTACAAGGTCCAAGATATTTGTAGAAGAGTGGAAAGGGTAGTAGTCAACTTTTAAAAGATTCAATTTTTTTTTATTATCCAAGCTAGCCAACCTCGTTGCCACATTCATTCTATACAATAAATATAGCAATACAATCTTATTGCCTTTCTGTCAATCATCAAAATACATCAACGTCTCGATGACTTGCCCTACTTAAAAGTTAGTCATACAATGAATGGTGATTACCTGACATATACAATAATTATCATATCACACGACAAAGCTTTGCTCAGTCGCCTGATGGGGTAGTAGTATACACCAACTGCTTCTCTGCAGAGGGGTAAGCCCCACTCCAACGAGTATCCTATATATTACACTAAACAATCTGATGGTGAGGTTCCAGTAATTCTGGAGCTATGGAGAATGCGGAGCACCCCTTCATTGCCATCGCTCCCAGGTCCACTCTGGCTTTGAGTGGTATCACCTGATATCTGTGGGTCAAATAGAACTAAACTGTGTAGTTATGTTAAATTGAATTGCTTGAAATAGAACTGTTTTGATATTTAGACTGCGTACTTATGCTAATTTGTGTTGTTTGAAATGGAACTGTTTCTGTATGCTAAACTGAATTGTTTGAAATAGAATTGTTTTGTCATTTAATTGTGTGTAAACAAAAACTATACTTATACTAAACTGAATTGTTTGAATTAGATATGACACTAAAAAATCTGCTGATGAGACTCCAGTAATGCTGGAACTTTGGAGAATGCAAAGTACTCCTTCATTACCATTGCTCTCAGGTCAACTTTGGTCCAGAGTGGTAGTACCGCATAGGGTCCTTGCTATGAGTTAAATATAACTGTTTGACATATAAAATAAGTGAAAAAATGACAAATGCTAAATTGAATTGTTTGAAATTGAACTGTTTGACTATTTAAACTCTGTGTAAACTAATGACTGGTGTTTAATTGAATTGTTAATGATACATAGCAATACTTGGAGCTATTTAGTTTTGTTTACATGTTAAATTAAAATGTAAGAAATAGAACTTTTTGATCATTTGTGCATCTACAAAATGTGTTTATAAATCATATATTCAATATATATGTAAGAACAGGAATTGGCATTAAATAACCCACAATGTTGGATATGCTATAAAAACAAAGCAAGCCAGTTATTTCTTTGGTGAATTGATCTTTGAGACGAGATTTCTGGTCACAAATTCTCGATCCATGGGATGAATAGATTCAATGTTATTCTTCAAGCATCGCTTTGGCACTAAATAACCTATGAACGTTTGATATGCCATTAAACAAAGAAACCAAACTAAACCTATAAAATAATATTCATTCGGACAAAAATTGAGGGCGTTAATTGTCACTATTAAGTGTTTTGGTTCCTGACAACAAAATAACTCACTAAAATAATTGCGCTCTCCTTTTAAATTTAAAATCTCTTTTGACATCAAATTTTTTGAAAAGCAGATAATAGCAAGTTTTTATTGATTGATTTTAACTCATAACGGCCTGAAATGCCGTTATTTCAAATCGGGACGTTAGAAAATCGCGTTTATTGTAGTTTTATATTTACATCTTAGGTGAAGTCGTTTCTAAGGATTTTTGTCTTGCTCATATTCCAATCAAATAGCAATAATTTTTAAACGATCAATCTGATTAATCCTCAATAACGAATAAACGTCTGATTGACAGACATATTGATATATACATAATGAGAAAGGTCGATAAATAGACACTGGCTTATATTTAAAAAAAAAATGCTTGGAAGACTGTATTGTGCCAGTCTTCCTATTCTTAATAATCCAGCAGATTTTGATTGATTTTAACAGCATGCCGACTCGTCATGGGTTATTTTATGCTTATGTACAGCGTACGCATTTATTTACTTTATTTATTTTTGCACATAGTTGACGTCAATTATTTCAAACTGGTCAATTTTACCATCTCAGGTGCTACAGCAGGTTTGAGTGGACCTCGGAATAATAGCAGTAAAGAGATACTCTGCACTTTTCCAGCGTTCCAGAACAAGAGCTGCACTATCAGATGTAGTTTAATGTCATGCCCAGGATTCAGTTTATTATAACCCTCATCGTGAGGGCATGTACCAAAAACCACATAACAAATTGTCTTGTGTATGATGGTTTTAAATTCGATCAACATATATATATATATATATATATATATATATATATATATATATATATATTAATTTCGATTCTTCAATTGAATAGGAATCAATTGTGGTCACATAAAAAGAATTTCTAAACGAGTTATGGGATTCGGCAGATTTTAATAGATGAACGAATAGAAAAGAAGATTTTCTCGATCGGGATGAAAGGGTCAGTTTTTTTAATGTCCATTATAAACTCAAGTCTTCGAAACTAGTAGGGTCAGAGTTCAGCAGACAAGGATATAATTTTTAAGTTACTTTAAATTTAGGAGGTTCAAACTAGTGAAGTGGTTTTCTCTTTCGTAAGTCAGAATCCGATATATTCAAGGAAGCAGTCAGGGAAAGTTCGAGCCTCAGAGAGTAAACAGCTGTGGCTCACCACTTACGGCTCACAAAAAAAGTTTGTTGTCAACTGTTTATAAAAAAAACTGCTCAATGTCCACGCATTCCCAGCCAGAATAAACCAGAAGAGTGAATAAAAACGACAATACGTGTCTATTCGGGAATTTTTTTATGTGTGATAATGAATGTGTGTGTTCGTTTGAGCATGTTTCTATGAGTATGTATGCATATCATATTTACCCAACCCCTCCGCTCTGGCAGGATATGACACAAGGTCAATTTTTAAGCGGAGTTTAACAGGTTTGAATTCAGAGTTTTCCTTCTCCTAGACTAGTTGCCTCACCAAGGCTGAAGAACCCAGTCTGTCCTACTATTTACCCATAGCTGGAGGGAGAATAATTGTATTCATACCTTTACAAAGGGTATTAGTGCTATGTGAAATGCAATCAGTCTCGTCCAGGATTTGAACTCGTATCGTCGTGTCCAATTCCTACGACGATAACCATTACACCACGGGCACCTCCAGAGTATGTATGCATACAGGTGTAGTGTATATGCATACCTATGCATTTAGGATAAGTATAAGTGTGCTTTAGTATATAGCTGTACGCGGATGTGGGAATAGTTGTATTAAAAGAATGACTAATCAAGTTATGGAGGGCGGCAGATTTTAAAAAGCAATAAAATAGTAAGAAAATAATTATTGTGTATACAGTTTCGACCAAAACCTGCGGCCGACTAATCTTCACCCAACAAAAAAAAAAAACAAGATGTGGGTTGAGGTCGTTTAGTAGGCATAACTGTGCGAGATATGGACGATATGGCCGTTATACTCGGAAGGAGTTTCCCTTTTACTAACTTTAGCTTTGCTGTGACACGGGACCATAAGCATGAGTCTCCCAGTGATAATCAAACTCACTTGCCTGAGTAACTAACCACCTCATATTACTTACAAGAAGTGAATATAACTAGTCTGACAAACGAAATGAGAATTTTCTTCCACGCGAAAATATTTTTAACAAGTATCACTAACCCAGAACTTTATTTCCGAACTGAAGATTTCAAGTCTCTCATAGCAATGATCTCAATAAGATTGTCAAACTAAACTTGTGCGCGCACGCTCACGCGCGTGTGTGTAATTGCCTGTCTGGACGCTATTAGCAAATCTTGTAAACAAAAGGGTAACATTTGAATATAAATCAGGAAAGCATAGAAAAGGATAATCACTAATTATAAATTAGTCAATTAAATGGAATATAAATTGGTTCTGACCCAGGAGACATCGCTACCGAGTTTCAATGCAGACAGAGGATTATGGGAGAATGAAATGCCTTCATTATTTTTCAATTGCTGAATTGAAATTCATCGGAATCGAATTCTGCAAGTGAAAAGAATCATCATCAGTTCTTCAAAAGAGTATTAAGAATCATTAATAATAATAATAATGATATAAAAAGCAGTTAGACCTTGCGAGAGAATAACGAAAGTTGTGAAACATGAAGGTGATAGTACAACTGCAGTTGGCGCTTGGAATGGTAGCCATAGACTTGAAAGAGTTAGAAAATGAAATCGAGAATATCCTTACTACAGTATTGAAAAGAGTCCTGGATACTTGAGGAAGCCTGCTGTTACTTAGATTCCAATGAAAGACCATCAGTTCGCACTTGGAAGCAGTAAAATGATAATGATAATGATGGTATATGGATAAATCCGAAACAGTCCAAGAAAATTAGAGACTTATGAAATTCTCCTATACTTTGATACGAATGGATCACCGAATCCCGGAAAGAAACGAAAATATCGATAAATATTTGGATATTGGCAAAGAGTTGAAAAACTGTGGAAGGTGATAAGAATTACAGTTGATACCCAAAGAATGGTCACAAAACACCAAGGAAAAAAAACAGAGAGGAACAGAAGATCAGAAGAATTAAGACCATCCAGATCACAGCAGGGATAAAATCAGTTAGAATACTGAGAAGAGTCCTGGATATCTGAAGAGACTGCCTGTCATTAAGACGTCAGTGAAAGATGACCACTTAAAACTAGTGGGAAACACTCGCAAAGAGAAGGAATAATGATAATAATGGTAATAATAAATATTTGTGAAAAAATCGCAAGGTATAATAATAATGGACATGGCTAAGAAAGGGAAAATTTATGAGAGAAACTAAATCTCTTCTAAAAATAGCACAAAACAACGCCCTAAGGACCAACCAAGTTAAAGCGTAAATAGATATGATGCTGCAGAATAGCAAGTTTAGGTTATTTGGTGAAAGATTATCAGCATAATATGTCAATGTAGCAAACTAGAACAAAAAGGGTACAAGACTTGACACAACTGAGTGGGAAAACTGATCAAGTGGGAATTGTGCAAGAAATTCAAATTTGACCATACTACAAAATGGTATATGCATAAACCAGAATCCTTCCAGGAGAATGGTACGTAAGATTCTCTGGGATTTTGAGATACAAAGAGATCACCTAATCTCGACCAGAATATCAGACCAAGAGATAAATAACAAAAAAGAAAAAAGAGAACCTAAAGAATAGTTGACCACAGAGTGATAATCAAAGAAAACAGAAAGAGACAAACACTTGGAACTTGCCAGAGAACTAAAATCTTATGGAACATGAAAGTGACGGTGATACCAATTAAAATTGATTCACTCGGAACGGTTGGTTTGGTAGGGAGACTGAACGAGTCGGAAATCGGAGGATGAGCCGATACTATCCAAACAACGACATTATTAAGATCGACCAGAATACTGAGAAGAGTTCTGGAGACTGGTGAAGACTTGTTGTTATTTAGACTCCAGTGAAAGACCACCAGCTAACACTGGTGTAAAAAAACAAACATTATGTTCACTTTCAGATTACTACCCTCGGGAAAAGTATTAACCTCCTTATTATCCGAGAAATAAGTTAAATAGTAGCACCGCCTTTCTTTTACAAGGATAGCTTTGATATTAAATAACCCATGCAGGTTGATATGCCAGTAAACAAAGAAACTAGACCAAACTAAACCTCACCATAAGATACAACATTTATCAATCCCAGGACACCTTATATGGTTTTCTTTTTTGTGGGGTCTTACTCTTCTGCAGGGCGTACAATCAACATATTCTACGCCTCACCGACAGAAGAAAGTTAAGCTTAATAAATAATCGTTACTACTGCAGTGAATTCGATCCACATTGAATATTTTGTATTCATAGCGTCAAGCCATAAGCTAAGTTTAATAAATAACTCCAACATTAAAAGACAAAAATTATTAACAAGTGAAGTATATGACTGAGCAGACGTGTGCATTCAGCCAGTATTTTTGTCGACTTTTTCTGATGGTATCATCCGCAGAAAATCTCTTGTCTGCCGGCCAGAAAACAAAAATGCTGACAGGAAACACTGACAATATCTTCATTGAATAACTTTCTTCACACACCAGTGGGAAGACTTGGGCCGAGACAGGTTGAATGAAAAGACCTACAGGAAGACTCAACAAATAACATATCGTTTCCATAGTTCCTTTTCCACTGGGACATGGAATCGATCAGCTCGATGTCATTGTTAGGTCTACGACGCGGCCTCTCCGGAGTGATGTTATCTCGATACAAGCAAGCGAATTGCCGGCTTCTAATTAATTGACACAAGGGTACGGCTTATCACCATCAAATTCAATGACAACGACGAAGATGTCAACTCCTTTTCCTTCTTGTGACTGTAATGTCCATTGGCGTTTCTTAATATTCAGAATAATTCCAGTATTCTTTGTGAACACCAGGCGATAGTTTGCGAGATCCAAACGCCACAATACTTGTGGCAAGCCTTTACATATTTATTACGAAATTAATCTGTCAGGCAGCACACGGCCATATACAACAATGATTAGAATAATCGAATAATTTTGACTTCTAATCCGAAGTGACTGTTCGGTGAAGCTCGTTAACAGTTGCTCTTTTGGCTAAATATTAATTAATGTTTTACAACCGGATATGTCAGGTTTTCGAAAAGGACATTAAGAAGAGAAATTAAAATTAAAATATGCAATACTATTAATAATAGGACGACTGACACTAGACAATCTTCCAACCTTATTTCTTTCATTAACTATGCCCGACGAATAGAAACTCAGTATCTTTTTCTACCTTATTCATTATCTATCTATCTATCTATCTATCTATCTATCTATCTACTCACACACAACACACAACACATATATAAGCTGATTCATTCTGAAAAAAAATCTCCTTTTCCTTGTCTTCATTTGAACCAGAGTACTCTATTTAGGGTTTTTCTTTACTTTTTCCTCTTAGGGATTTTCTTTTGTTTTTCTTTCTCCCTAATTTTACTGTTGCCTCTCTACAATCTTTATTGCTGGTTTCTCTAACAATCATTTCTTTGACGAGATGTCAGCGGGAAAATCTTTTTCAGGATTGAACTCCAACTATACGCCATTTTGAAATTTTGTACCAATAGCAAACTGTCATTTTCTACCTACAGCAAACTTATATATATATATATATATATATATATATATATATATATATATATATTTTACTGTTAGTATGTTCTATCCATATATCTGAATGTACATATCTCTGCATATCTCTATGTACATATTTTTATCTATCTATCTATCTATCTATCTCTTGAAATATCCACCGCTGCATATCTATCAATACGTCTGTCATATATATATATATATATATATATATATATATATATATATATATATATGTAAAGAACTGATTAAATTTGTGTTTATATATATATATGCAAATCTTATCAATCTTTTATATAATGTTGTTGATGTGCATACAAAATACAATGAAATTAGTCTATTATTAATTCAATTTGATCTAAGAAGAGATTTTAGATTTAAAACGAAAGCCCGACTAAGTTATTTCATTCTTTGATATCCCGAAGTAAAACACTTGATATAGACAATTAACGCCCACTATTTAATTGTACCGGGCCATTGGCGTAATGATTAGAGGGCTCGCCAATGACCCCGGAGAACTCTGTTCAATTCCAGGTTAAGTTATACCAAAGACTCAAAAATACCTCCTTGCATAACACCCAGCATTATAAAGTATGTATCAACGGTAATGTGAAGCAATCTAAGGAAAGCAGTAGCGCCTTCCCCTATATTACAGTGTGGTAGTTAGTAAAAAGGGGGCCTTGATTCACCCTCGACTATGGTCGCAAACTTTACTTACTTATTTAATTGTTGCTTTTAAGACAGTTAAAACTTTTTTGTTCCTTTCGATATCAACTCTTGTCAACTTCCTTGTAGTTAATCATTGACTACTTGATAGTAGACACAAGAATATTACAATGTCTTCCATAGGAATCTACGATTTGTGATCAACTAAAATAAAAAAAAGTATTATTCTTTTAATAACGATATGTGCCTTTCACCAATTTCTTTTTTTTTTGTGCTGTCTGATATTGAAGTGTTGTGATCCTATATGTTTTCCCGGTGTTTCAACTAGAGCTTTATGATTCTCAAATCTTATAGCTCGACGGAAGTGTTTTGATATCCTGGAAACCCACGGAGGAAGGCTTTAAAGGATAGGACCAAATATTGTTAATTTCTTATCAGTGACACCATGTCGACCAGGCTGAGAATACGCTGGCTGTATCTCATGCAAAGGGATAACACCAGCCCCAAATAAGTGTTTCCTGGGTATAACGCACCCAATTGTTGCATATTGACATTTGACAGAGCCGGATGTTCCATCTATGTAAACAATATGATTGCAGTACGCACCGGTGTAAATAAGCCAAAGCAGCATAGGTGGTGTAGGCATATCACGTGAAACACCGACCGGAAATGCATAGGCGGTATGAAATTGTATATGCAGATAACCGCGTCGTATACGATCAGTCTCAGTGTTGGGTCAAGGTACATATTTACCAACCCCTCCGCTCGGGCAGGATATGACACAAGGTCAATTTTTAAGCGGAGTTTAACAGGTTTGAATTCAGAGTTTTCCTTCTTCTAGACTAGTTGCCTCACCAAAGCTGTAGAACCTAGTCTGCCCTACTATTTACCCATAGCTGGAGGGAGAATTATTGGATTCATACCTTTCCCAAGGGTATTAGTGATACGTGAAATGCAATTAGCCTAGTCCAGGATTTGAACTCGTGTCGCCGTGTCCATTTCCTACGACGATAACCATTACACCACGGGTCTAGATACGGTCAGTTACGGAGAGTGGCCGCCAGGAGTCCAGTGAAGCAAAGTCACGCAGTGGCCCCTGGCCGAGAAGCAGAAGAGGCAAAGATTTAAGGCCCTGAAGATAATACAGAGTGATATGACCAAGAGAAGGTATAGGTCAATATAGAAGTGTCCAAGTCTTTTAAGTCCTCTGTATACCTTCATCTCTCTCTCTCTCACTTATAGTCAACTTCATACTATAGTCAACGGGAGGTGCTCGTGGTGTAATGGTTATCGTCGATTGGACACGGCGACACGAGTTCAAATCCTGGACTGATTGCATTTTATATAGCACTAATACCCTTGGGAAAGGTATGAATCCAATTATTCTCCCTCCAGCTATGGGTAGATAGTAGGGCAGACTAGGTTCTTCAGCCTTGGTGAGGCAACTAGTCTAGGAGAAGAAAAACTCTGAATTGAAACCTGTTAAACTTCGCTTAAAAAAATTGACCTTGTGTCATATCCTGCCCGAGCGGAGGGGTTGGATAAATATGATAATCAACTTCATACCCTTATGAGAGTCATAAAGAGAGATCTCATGCCTATACTATATTCATTCGTTCATTATGATATATTATAGTTTGTTCCTTCATCATTCATTTCGGCTATACAACACTGATGTTGTGGCTTCATTTCTACAGTTCTGGTAAGTGTGGAATACCTCTTCGTTTCCATTACTTTATGGTTTACTCTGACCCGGAGTGGTAGTAGCCTTTATGGCTTGCAAATTATTTTTGATATCCTATAAGCGAGAGGAAAAACTTCATTACCTAAGCAAAAAATGTAAATATGAAGATACAATTTATGCAAATCCTAAACCTCCAGGCATAAAATAAACGCAGACGTACATTTATGTGGTTTTAATTATTACTTAAAACTAATAATTCGTGCTCAATTTCGAGAGTGGGCTGAAAAAGTCAATGGCTGACGTCCGATTTACACTTGATGCCGTTTTTTGACCAATGGGATCAAAACACTGCAACATCAATAGAATGATTTTGTTGATTGCAACAAAGACTGTGTTGAAAAATAAACCTCATTTTGGTCACATTCCATGTGAGTATCTTGGTCAGTCTACGAACTTTTTAGCCGATGCTCGTATATGGTTTCCAGTAACTATTCCTATTTAATAAGAAAAAAAAATTACCCTCGGTTGTTCATCAAGTATTCTTATATAATACAAATAATTTTAACAAATCTATTTGAACTATAGATGTGACTCTAACAGACTCAACCACTTCAGGCAGAGTACATTTAAGAGTAATGACAGCAAAGAGGTGACTCCATCCTTACGAGTTCTGTAAAGGGAACCTCATTCCTGGCTACAGATCATTTTCATACGAGGACATCATTTTTTTTTTTTTTTTTTTTGAGTGGGGAGACTTATTCCTCAGCCGGGGATACAGTCAGTTTGTTCAAATCTCCATAGACAAGGCTATCGTGTTGATCGAGAGTTATAATGAAGAAATATTGATTTATATCTCTCGATCACTGTTGGTTGGGTTGATCCGATTTCTTTTTACATAAGATCGATTTCTTGACGGAAAGAAATTGTTGATGAGTTAACCAGTTCTTTACTCTGAAATATTTTTTCTACAAATAATGTGTTGGCCAGTTTCTAGCTTTGAAATATTTTTTCTGCAAATAATGTGTTGGTTAGTTCCTAGCTTTGAAATATTTTTTCTAGAAACAATGTGTTGGTTAGTTCCTAGCTTTGAAATATTTTTTCTAGAAACAATGTGTTGGTTAGTTCCTAGCTTTGAAATATTTTTCTACAAATAATGTGTCGGCCAGTTCCTAGCTTTGAAATATTTTTTCTACAAATAATGTGTTGGCCCGTTCCTAGATTTGAAATATTTTTTCTGCAAATAATGTGTTGATTAGTTCCTAGCGTTGAAATATTTTTTCTACAAATAATGTGTTGACCAGTTCTAGCTTTGAAATATTTTTTCTACAAATAATGTGTTGACCAGTTCGTAGCTTTTGAAATATTTTTTCTACAAATAATGTGTTGGCCAGTTCCTACCTTTGAAATATTTTTCAACAAATGTGTTGACCAGTTCGTAGATTTGAAATATTTTTTCAACAAATAATGTATTGACCAGTTCACATGGTTATGTGATATCAGACCGGCTCATTGGTCTAGTGGATAGTGTTCGCTAATGGTCTGGGGGACCAGGGTTCGATCCCAGGTTGAGTCATAGCAAAGACTTTAAAATGGTACTTGATACCCCCTTGCTTAACATTCAGCAATATGAGGTACATATCAAAGGTGAAGTGGTTCAATCCAAGGAAAGGATTAGAGCCCTCCCCTACACCTCGGTGTAGTACCTATTGAAAAGGGAGCCTTCGGGTCGTCCTCGACTACAGTCGCCAACAACTTTACGGGATATCAAGTATTCCTCTATAAGACAAATTGGTTGCAAACAGTTGTATGATTTCAACTATTCCTAATTGTAATTATCATGCGATTTGAAATATCTAATAAAACAATTAAAGGTTCAAATAACTATTAATACAAAAAAATTGTACACAGTAATATAGTATCAAGTATTCCTATCTCATGCTAATATTTTTAAAACTATTTGACCTTTAGAGGTACTTTTCACCTAAATCTGACCAAATCAAACTTTTCACCATTATCTGGCCAAATATAATCAAATACTATCATAAAACGCCTATCTTAAACCCTAAAACCCACATAGAAGGCAAAACTAACTTAACCTTTCTTGGCATTAAATGACCCACAGAGGTTGATAAACCGTTAAACAAAGCTCAAACTATAACAGATACTACCACTCTGAGTCAAAGTGGATCTGGGAATAATTGCAATGAAAAGGGTATTCCACACTACTCAAAAACCAGAGCCTTACCAGAGATTTAGTTTAGTGTTATACCCAGGACACACGTTTGTGGGGGGGGGGCTTATCCTGCTGCAGTGGATAACCTCAATCCATTCAAATTCTTATCGATAGGTAAGAATATCTTTTAATGATCGGATCAAAACTTTATGTCTTAAGAGGACTGAGTTTAGAAAACGAGCTCGATAATTCTAATAACACGTTTTTTTTTTACTATCGTGCAATAATTATAGTTAAATGACTCGCATTTATTTGGTTAGATTCGGGTGAGTGTTAACGTTTTTGACATTTTTGGTATTGTCTTTATTTATTCTAAGAGCTCGTAACAGATAAAACTGATCACATGTCATCGGCGGTTTAACAAGAAGCTATTGAGATGAAACGCTGATTTAGATGTTTTCACAGCAGTTTTTCGTCTGTAATATTAAATTAATCTAAACGCAATGAACTATTCTGTTGAGTCATAAATAATTTCTGTTTTTAAAAGCAAGTTGTAACTATGCATTTCAAACTTGCAATGTTTTAAATGCAACTGAAAATTATCTGATTAAAGAGTGCCTTCATTGGCCATTTTTATTTCAGCAGGGAAAGAGTGTGTATCATAATTCAATTGATGATCTCACTCACCTAAAATGAAGAAAATGAAAGTGCATATTTGACATGTGATCTTTAGGTAGTTTAAGAATAAGAAAAACGCCACAGATACAATTGAGAAAATTTATAACGTTATTTCAGATAGTCAAGTACGAAACTGGTTTTTCTGTCGCCCCTTGAAAAAGTATGGAAAGTGAGCAATCTGGGCGTTTGATTCCTTATACTCTAACTGAGAAAATAAATAAGAACAAGGAGGAGCCGATGACATAGCGTTACTGGCGAATACACCTAACCAAGCCGAAACACTACTGCATAGTTTGGAACGAGCCGCCGCAAGCATTGGCCTCCACGTCAATGCACACAAAACTGAATATATGTGTTATAACCAAACAGGCGACATTTCCACACAAGACAGAACCTCTCTGAAACTAGTAGACAAATTCACCTACCTAGGAAGCAGTGTCTCATCAACCGAAAAAGACATCGACACACGACTAACGAAATCATGGACAGCTATCGATAGGCTCTCGATTATAGGGAAATCAGACCCGACCGATAAAATGAAACGCAGTTTCTTCCAGGCAGCGGTTGTATCGATACTGCTATATAGATGCACTACTTGGACGCTAACTAAACGACTGAAGAAGAAGCTAGACGGCAATTACACAAGAATGTTGAGAGCAATATTGAACAAGTCCGGGCGACAACACCCCACAACGCACCAACTATACGGCCACCTGCCTCCCATCACAAAAACTATACAAGTTAAACGAACCAGACATGCAGGGCACAGCTGGAGAATCAAGGACGAACTAATCAGTGATGTATTCCTATGGACCCCCGCATATGGCCAAGCAAAAGCAGGACGACCTGCTCGAACATACATACAGCAGCTATGTGAGGATACGGGATGTAGCCCTGAAGACCTGCCAGAAGCGATGAATGATAGGGAGAAGTGGCAAGAGAGGGTCAGGGATATCCGTGCTAGCTGAGTTGCCGTTTGATATCTGACTCCATATTTTGGTTATTTTATTTTACCCCCACGTTGGTTAGTCGGTGTAACGCCTTGCCCAAGAAAGTCCCAAAAAAGAATTATACAAAAGAAAAGAACAGCAACAGATAAGAGACGAAGACGTTTCTTTTATACTTTCCTTTATTTACTGGGTTCAACAACCATTCCGTGGATGAGGGAGTTTTTCCTGAATACATTGAAATGGTTGAATCCCCCAGTTAAGGTGTCAAAAATACGTTAATTCGTTTCATGTATGTGTTTGTCCTCATTTGGTATTTCGGGCTTCCATAAGGGTTAGTTTTCTTTTGGAAGTTTTGTCAAAGTCCGGTAAGGGCTAGTTTATATTTCAGTAGTGGGTCTTGTATATTTCAGCATAATGTTGACCGAAAGAGGGCTGCTACTGGGTGAAAGGGACTAACCGACGCTACGTCCAAAGACGTATGCGCGGTGTCCAAACACCAGACAGCAAAATGGTGTTGTTGGTTCGACGGGCACTGTCTGAAAGAGAAAGAATGCTTGGTCCCCTTTGTCAAGAGGAAATGCCTTTTTTCTTTTACGCATGCATCATCTTCTTTTCCTGCTCGGGATCTCTGGGAGTTTCTGCAAATTTAATAGTTTTCTTTTTCTTTTTTTTTAAATTTGATTTTAATTTTTTTTTAATTTATTTATTCGTTCCCTATACACTCAATACAGACTTATACTCTTAACAGTTGGCACGTGAGCTGGAAAATCTTCTGAGAAAAAACCCAACACTCATCAGCAGGAGAAAAGTTGTGCTTCTCTATGATAACACAAGTCCACATGCAAGATCTCACAGGAAAAATATTGGATGGAGGCTTGTTTTTTTCTACCCAAGCTACCATATTCACCAGACCTTACGCCAAGTGATTTCCATCTTTTTCGTTCTTTACAAGCTGGTGTAAAAGCCAAAAAACTCGAAGAAGATCCGGTAAAAACGTCAATAGAAAATTTATTGAGCTCGAAACCAGCTGAATTTTAGCCCACTCGGATTGGGCTGTAGAATACACCGACTGCATCTATGCAGAGGGTAAGACCCCCACCCCCGCAACGAGTGTCCTGATTGTGATATTAAACTATCGGATGGCGAGGCCCCAGTAATGCTGGAGCTTTGGGAAATACGATGTACCCCTACATTTCTATTCCTCCCAGACCCACGCTGACCTGGTATGGTAGCATCCGAAAGGGTCCTATCTATGGGTCAAATAGAACTGTTTGGCATTTAAACAGAGTACAAACAATGACCTATGTTAAATTTAGTTGTTTGAAATAGAACTGTTTGATCATTTAACTGTGTATAAACAAATGACTGATGTTTTATTGAACTGTTAGTGATACATAGCAATACTTGGATCCATTTAACTTTGTTGAATTATGTTTAAAAACATGGCAGTTGAGCATTCTGGCGAAGGAATTTACGGCTGCCGTTCGCATAATGCAAAGCTCTTCGAACGAATTGAGCACTCTGGTGTCCAGTAAGGTATAAAAGGTAAACAAACGAACGCTGCTGCTGTGCTACTTAATACTTTATAATTCCCTTGCTGACGTGGTACGCTTGTTGACCGAGCGGTCTGATTCTAAGTCTAACGTAAAGTTGGGCGGGTTTCGATCCCAGCTTCAAGCGTCCCACGTGTCTAGCCACACTGAAGAGTTGTGATACAACAAAACAGACTGTCTGTGGCTGACAATATATATATATATATATATATATATATATATCATAGGATTTGGCGTTAAATAACCTAGAATGGGTGATATGCCATAAAACCAAACCAAACCAGCTGAATTTGAGAAAAATCAACAAATATCCATATAAATGACGTGAGGTGATTTAAATTAATGGAGAATATACTGTTGATTAAAATTAATTGATTGTTAAATTATTTTTTACTAAAACGAAAATTCTTTATCCTATTTACCAAACCCTCCGCTCGGGCAGGATATGACACAAGGTCGATTTTTAAGCGGAGTTTAACAGGTTTGAATTCAGAGTTTTCCTTCTCCTACACTAGTTGCCTCACCAAGGCTGAAGAAAATAGTCTGCCCTACTATTTACCCATAGCTGGAGGGAGAATTATTGGATTCATACCTTTCCCAAGGGTATTAGTGCTATGTGAAATGCAATCAGTCTCGTCCAGGATTTGAACTCGTGTCGCCGTGTCCATTTCCCACGACGATAACCATTACACCACGGGCACCTCCAACGAAAATTCTTTATGACTCAACCCAATACTTTAGACTCTTACAGTCACTAACTTCACCTTCTCGAAAAGCTGTACATACACGATGTGTCCAAAAACATCGAGGCTGAAGGTTGAAATTTTGGAAGTTTTAGATTCTAAAATCTAATGCAAGACGTATGCAGAACTGAGAGACTTTTATATCTATAACTGATCTTTAAATAAGATGAAAATAAAAATGAAGTCAGTCTCAATACTTTTTAAAATATTTTTGGCGAAAAACAAAATTGTGCAAGTGCACCACTTTCTATTTAGACGAGACCTTAGTGCCTGGGATTTTTTTCTTATTTGAGGATGTGAAGTTCATTGAAATAAAAAAAAAAGTTTCAGAGGTGCTTCGCCCCTTGAATAAACTGCTTGAATAAATTGTATCAAGAGAAATATTCTAAAGAAAATCTATGATTTATATATCGTTCCCTTTCTCCCTTAGTAAATACAGCTTCCAACTCAATGCATTGCATTTTTTTACAGACGCTGTAATTATTTGGGTTGATTCTGTGTGATTGATTGGTTTTAATGGTATGTCAGCCCATATAGGGTTATTTTATGCCTAGAGGTTAGGGAATCACGTTCATTGTAGATTCATATTTATATTTATATTTTTGTGGTAGTTGTTGCTTCGAATAATTTTTGAATAGATCTATTTGGTCATGATAAATTCACTCAGGTTGGTTGGTTGGGTTTTATAGCACATCAACCCTCGTAGGTTATTTAACGCCAAATCCATTTTTATGTGAATAATCAGTTCTTTTTCAAACAATTCAGTTAAGCATTAGTACACAGTTTAATTGTCAAAAACATTTCTATTTCAAACAATTCAATTTGTTCAAACAGTTCTATTCAGCTAATTCAGTTTAGCATCAGTACAGATTTTGTTTACACAGTAAAATGTCAAAACAATTCTATATATAAGAATTCAGTTTAGTGTAATTACAGTTTCAATTGCAAAAACGATTGAATTTTAAATAATTCAGTTCAGCATAAGCAAGCAGTTTAAATGTAAGTACAGTTTAATTGTAAAAAAAACATTTCTTTTTCAAGCTATTCAGTTTAGTCACACAGTTCTTATTCAGCTAAGTACAGATTTTGTTTACACACCGTTAAATGTCAAAACAGTTAAACAATTCAGTTTAGTGTAAATAGAGTTTCAACGTCAAAAAACAGTTCTATTTCAAATAATTCAGTTTAGCATAAGCACGCAGTTTAAATGTAAGTTCGGTTTAATTGTCAAGAATATTTTTATTTTAAGCTATTCAGTTTAGTCAAATAGTTCAGTTTAGAATAATGATGCCGTTAGTTCTATCTAACTCATAGATAGGGCCTTATAAGGTGCTGCCACGCTGAGCAAGAGTGGACCTGGGAGAAATGGCAATGATGGGGTGCTCCGTATTCTGAAGCCTCTCCATCAGACTGTTTAGTGTCATATCCAGGACACTCATTTGGAGGTGGTCTTACCCCTCTGCAGAGGTGCAGTCAGTGTATTCTACAGCTCCAGCCGACTGGGCAAAAATTCACTCAGGGTCAGAGGGGGTCTTTGGTTAATGGGAATAGTAAGGTGTAGTAGGTTGTTCCTGATATTTTTAATCCAAGTTGAATGTTACTAAAAATGGTTATCAACTTTACGAAGTGTTTGATTTTTTTACCTTTAGAATCCGAGCAAGAAATATTTATGCTGCTTCTTAAAAATGAATATATCCTGGCAAGCTGAATTCTGAAAGAATTTCCATTTTTACGCTGCGATTGCCAGTGAAATGTTGAAATTTTGTAGATTATATGCAATTTTATATCCAAGATTTTACATTTTAAGCTATTTTTTAGCCATGTGCTCCCATATATAGATATATTGGTTTGTTTGCTGTGCTTTATGGCATATAAACTCTGTGTACTATTTCATGCCAAATCCTGTGTGTGTATATATATATAAATATATATAATTTGGAAAAGTATAGTTAATAGGAAAACTTATTTTCAAACGAGTAAAAATTCATTTGTTTTTTTAGCCATGTGCTCCTATATATACATATATATATATATATATATACACACACTCACACACACACACACACACACACGCACATATATATATATATATATATATATATATATATATATATATCATCACGTCGTGCTGGTAGCACGGATATCCCTGACCCTCTCTCGCCACTTTTCCCTATCGTTCATCGCCTCTGGCAGGTCTTCTGGACTACATCTCGTATCCTCACATAGTTGCTGAATGTATGTTCGTGCTGGTCATCCTGCTTTTGCTCGGCTATATGTTGGGGTCCATAAGAGTACATCACTTATGAGTTCGTCCCTGCTTCTCCAGCAGTGTCCTGCATGTCTGGTTCGTCTAACTTGAATAGTTTTCGTGATACGAGGCAGGTGACCGTACAGTTGGTGTCTTGTGGGGTGTTGCCGCCAGGATTTGTTCAAGATCGCTCGCAGCATTCTTGTGTAATTGCCGTCTAGCTTCTTCTCCAGCCGTTTTGTTAGAGTCCATGTAGTACATCCATATAGCAGTATCGATGCGACCGCTGCCTGGAAGAAACTGTGTTTCATTTTATCGGTTAGGCCTGATTTCCATATAATCGATATCCTATTAATAGCTGTCCATGCCTTCATTAACCTCGTGCCGATGTCCTTTTCGGTTGATGAGACGCTGCTTCCTAGGTAAGTGAATTTGTCTAACAGTTTAAGAGGGGTTCTGTCTAGAGTGGAGATGTCACCCGTTTGATTATAGCATATATATTCCGTTTTGTGTGTATTGACATAGAAGCCTATGCCTGCGGCTGCTCGTTCCAAACTATGCAGTAGTGTTTCGGCTTGGTTGGGTGTATTTGCCAGTATCGCTACGTCATCGGCGTAGTCGGCGTCGGTAATTGTTTTTGCTGGGTACCTTCTGCTTCTTTTCTTTGTCAGCTCGAAGCCGTTCTCTCTGATTTTATCAATCGATGTTCTAATTACGTAGTCTAGACAAATGATAAAGAGGTATGGAGCTAGCGTGTTCCCTTGTAGTACTCCTGCTACAATGTCAAAGTATTCTGTGTCTCCATCTGGTGATCGTACTTTTACTTTGATGTTTCTATAGAGAATCGTTATTGCTGCTACGATTTCTTTAGGTAGGCCGTATGCTAGTAGGATTTGTTCCATCTTTCCTCTCTGAATGGAATCGAAGGCCTTGGTAAAGTCGACAAATATTAATGTCGCTTGTAGGTTTTTTGCCCGTACACCTTCAAGGATTCTTCGGATGGTTAATATTTGTGAGGTCGTAGATCTATTTCTTCGGAAGCCATTTTTGTTTTTCCTAAGGATATTGTCGATTTTGGGTTCTATGCGGTTTCGTAGTAGGGCATTGTAGATTTTGGCTGCTATGGATGTAAGTGTTATGCCTCGGTAGTTTTTGGCTAATCCGATGTCACCTTTTATAGGAAAGGGGAGGCTGCATCCCCTCATCCATCTATCTATCGGATTTTTATTATATATGTCGGAGCACCATGTCGTCGAATTGTCTGGTCTTCCATACTTCTGGGGGAATCTCGTCCAGCCCTGCAGCTTTCCTATTTTTAATTTTTCTGAGAACCGAGTCGAGTTCTTCTTGTGTGAACGGTCCTAGTTTAATGTCCAATTGCTTACTAATTATTCTGGTGATTGGTTCATGTGTTACTTTCGTTGGGTTTCCTGGTAGGTTTTCGAGGTGCTGTTTCCACAGTTTTATTCTTTCCTGTTGGTTTGCAGCTTTCAGTTTTGCTTTGGCTGTGCTTTTTCTTCTACTCGCTTCGTTTATTGTTTGCCAGGCTATCCTAGATTGTCTATCTTCCACCGAGTCTCTAATCTTATCTATCTGATTTTGGATGTATTCTGTCTGTTCCTTTATATATGTGCCTGCTAATTGATATTGTGCCGTTTTAGTTTTCGGGCATTTGTGTTTGTTGGGTTTTTTCGATAGTTTTTGGGGGCTGTTTTCACTAGTACACGTTTTTCTCACACCGCTAACGTTTCCCATGGGACTCTATATTTAGTTTTGAGTTTTGTTGGAATACATTTCGCTGCTGCCTCGAGGTGCGCATTGACGAAATTTTCATATTCGTCCTTTGGTGTAGTTTTTTCTGTCTTCTCTTATAGTGTTTCGAATCTGTTTCTTAATTCTAATACGTATTTTTCTCTCATATCTCAGTTGTTCAATAGGGCCCAGTCATAGTGTTTGGTGGTCGCTGTTCGTTTGGCGTTTTTTCGTTGGCTAAGCCGTATTTTTGCCGTGACTATTCGGTGATCGGAGGACACACCCACGAAAGAGGAGTATGCTTCTCAATTCATTGCACTATTTTTCCATTTCTTGTTTATAAGGACGTAGTCTATCTGTGCTTTACTATTGTTCAAGTACGTGTATGTCCATAGTTTGCCCTTCTTTTTTTTGGTAGTTTGTATTGAGGCATGTTAATCTATTTTCTATCATGAAATCTGTTAGATGTTGCCCATTCCTATTTGACGTGTTGTGAAGGCTGTATTTGTTGTTTCCATTTTTCCCGATTTGGGCATTCATGTCTCCGCCAATGACTAACATGTTGTGCTTCGGGATGCTACGCACTAATGAGGATAACTCATCGTAGAAGGCGACTAGTTCAGTTTCTTCACTAACATTGGTAGGGCTGTAGCAGGAGATGATTGTTGCTTTTGGGTTGCCATTAAAAGTAGCTGTCATCATCCTAGGTTGTATTTTCTCAATGCTATTTAGCGTTTTTAATGCTCTGGGTCCGATAAGCATTCCTACCCCTCCTACTGCGGCGTTGACAGAGTTTTTCCATGTCGATACAGTGGCTAGCGTCCATCCATTGCCAGTTTCGTGATATTTGATATCTTCGGTGTGCATGTATCTGTGTTCTTGTATGCATATTATGTCTATCTTATGTTCTACGGCCGATGCTATTAACTCTGGTAGTTGTCCTATTCTATTTAAGGTTCTTACGTTAAATATCGCTATTTGTATTGTTTGTTTGCATTTTAGTAGTTTTTGTTGTTTGAGCTCTCTAGATGATTTTTTCGAACACTGAGGCCAGGGCTCCAACCTCAGGAGGACGCGCCCCTTTTTTACCCCCGCGAAGAGCGATGCGGTTTGTGTATGTGGTTTGAATATATATATATATATATATATGTGTGTGTGTGTGTGTGTGTATGTGTTGGTTTGTTTGCTGTGCTTTATGACATATTAACTCTTGCGTGCTATTTCATGCCAAATCCTGTATATATATATATATATATATATATATATATATATATATATATATATAATGATTTAGAAAAGAATAGTTAATAGGAAAACTTATTTTCAAACGAGCCAAAATTCATTTGTTTGCACACTGTTAAATGGTTACAAGTATTGCTATGCAATACCAGTAGTGCAATTTAACTTCAGTCATCTGTTTGCATACAATTAAATGGTTTCATATATAGCTACTTGACTCTAATAATTGTATTTGATCCATAGATAGGACCCTAGCAAGTACTACCACTCCGGGCCAGAGTGGACTCGGAAGTAATGTTAATGAATGAGTATTCCACATTTTCCAAAACATCAGAACTGGAGCCTCACCATCAGGTGGATTATTATTATATCCAAGGATACTTGCTGGGGGATTCGGTGTTAAATGACCCGCAAAGGGTTGATTCGCCGTAAAACCAACCAACCAACTTCCTGGGGGTGTCTTACCCTTCTGCGGAGATGCAGTCGGCGTATTCTACATTTTCAGCCGACTGGGATTGTATATATATATGTGTGCTTATATATATATATATATATATATATATATATATATATATATATATATATATATATAGAGAGAGAGAGAGAGAATTAGTGGTAGAGTGTTCGATAATGGCCTCGGGAGACCGGGGTTCAATCTCAGGTCGAGTCATACCAAAGACTCAAAAATTGGTACTTGATACCTCCTTGCTTAACACTCAAGATTATAAGGTACGTTTCAAAAGTAAAGTGGAGCAATCCAGGGAAAGGAGTAGCACCCTCTCCTATAACTCGATGTAGCTTTCGGATAGCCCTCGACTACGATCGCCAACTTTACTTATATATATATATATATATGAACTTAGAAATTTATGAAATGATTTAGATATTAATCTCTGTGACATAATAAAGACTGTACACTAAGAAGTGGCCGCTCTCATTGGGTGCCCCTTTCATATGGCCTTGTGCCACATCTAAGCAAAAGGCTTAGTAAATTTCCACTAAGAAGTGGCCGCTTAATACCGATGGTTAGGAACCTTTTCGAAAAGAACATTTATTCTTATTAAGCATTTTCAAATAATTTTGGACTGTTCTAAACCCCCCAAAAGTTTTAGTAGATATCGGGTTTCCCTAAAAAGAGAACATTTTACCAACCTGGGGTGCTTCATGAAAGAACATAAAAGTTGGTGGCGCCAATCGTTATGGCAACGACGCGCAATATATTCGATTGTGTTTCTGTTAAATTTTGTATATATTTTGAAATAAAATTCACTTGGATTCTATATGACATATGCAATATCTACTGTTGTATTTGGGGTTATAAAAACTCTGATTTCCTCTTTTTTTTTTTTTTACACTGACTGCACAATTCAATATGGTGGTCTCCGTTGTTGCCGATATACCTATAAAAATGGGAGATTTTGTTAATTCTTTTTTTCTTTTTTTAATAAAATAAGTTATATTCTGTATTTCCTGGTAGGCGTGGCAGTGATCCACGACAAGATGGTTTACTTATAGCACAATACTCTACCTTGGCATCGTGTTTAATCAGCGTGGGGTCTATATGTATCTAAACTATATATCATGTTAAGTCTATATAAAGAAACACAACCAAATCTAGCTTAAAAAATAAAATAAAGAGATTGGAATTTTTAGTACTGGCTTTGGCACGTATTCATCTGATTGTTCTTTGGTTGAGTTTCGCCCACATAAAACAATGCCAGTCATTCTTATTCAACACCTTATTTTCTGGCTTTGTGTATTCAACCGCCATTTTCTTTTCATTGGTGACATTTGACCTCGGACTCCTTATCAGTCCCGAAGCTATCATTGGTGGTTTCTCCTCACCTGTACCGAAACAGCAGGTCAGAATAACTGGTGGGAAGGTCAGAATTCGCCATGGGGCAGGGTCCGGCAATTGGCTCACTTCAACTGAACTCGTGTTTGGGGTTCGATTCATCGTCGAGAGAAGGCATTGATCCTGGCCAGCGATAGACACTTCGCCAGAATCTGTGTTTCATTTTGGCACATGTTTGAGCAGTGTGATTAGTTTGCCTATTAGGCTTGTTTCCGCGCTGCAGTCGCATCAAAGGAAGTATCGTAGTTAGCGCTGTCATCATCCAACAATCACTTGAAATGACAACAGCTCCAGGGAGGCGAATTTCGTTTGATTAGGTGGTGGATCGAGGAGATCGACAAAGCGCAAGGCACAGATATAGACGCAAATATGAGTGTATGTGTTTGGGGCGGGGGGGAATATGCATGTATAAAGGAATTTTTCATCGGGGTGCACATAGCTAGATGTATGCTTACTTATGTTGCACGTGTCTCACCGAAGCAAAGGTGCAGATAAACACAGAAAAACGTAAACAAAAATATATTTCGAAAACCAAATATACTCTCTCTCTCTCCCTTCCCCTCTCTCTCTCTCTCTCTCTCTCTCTCTCTCTCTCTCTCTCTCTCTCAGTATATGCAAGTCTTGAATATAATCACGCACATATTCGTCTGAAAAAACATTTGAAGATTTGTTCGCGTGTGTATACCTACATGTTTGTAATGATATATTTCAGTAAAAAGTATATATATATGTGTGTGCGTGTGCGTGTGTGTGTGTGTTGTATATATGTGTGTGTGTGTATGTTGTATATATGTGTGTGTATGTTGTATATATGTGTGCGTATGTTGTATATATGTGTGTGTGTGTGTGTTGTATATATATATATATGTGTGTGTGTGTGTATGTTGTATATGTGTGTGTGTATGTTGTATATATGTTGTATATATATGTGTGTGTGTATGTTGTATATATATATATGTGTGTGTATGTATGTTGTATATATATGTGTGTGTGTGTATGTTGTATATGTGTGTGTGTATGTTGTATATATATATATATGTGTGTGTGTGTATGTTGTATATATGTGTGTGTGTGTGTTGTATATATATATGTGTGTGTGTGTGTATGTTGTATATATGTGTGTGTGTGTATGTTGTATAAATATGGGTGTGTGCGTGTGTATATGTTGTGTATATATATATATATATGTGTATGTTGTATATATATGTGTGAGTGTGTGTGCGTATTTTGTATATATATGTGTGTTTGTGTATGTTGTATATAAATGTATGTGCGTGTGTATATGTTGTATGTATGTGTGTGTATGTTGTATAAATATGGGTGTGTGCGTGTATGCTGTATATATATATGAGTGCGTGTGTGTATGTTGTGTGTGTGTGTGTGTGTGTGCGCGTGCATATGCTGTATATATATATGTGTGTGTGTGTGTGTGTGTGTGTATGCATGCTGTATATGTGTGTGTGTGAGTGTGTATGTTGTATATATATGTATGTGCGTGTGTATATGTTGTATATATTTGGGTGTATATGTTGTTTGTGGGTATATGTTGTATGTATGTGTGTGTGTTTTTGTGTCTATATGTTGTATATACATGTGTACGTGTTAATGTGTTTATATTTATATCTGTGTGTTGGTGTGAATATGTTTTATATATATATGTAAGTGTATGTTTGAATTATATATATATATATATATATCAGTGTGTTGTGTGTACACGTGAATGTAAATATGTGTGTATTTGTATGTTTAAGGCATTTCAACCCTTGTTGGTAATTAAATGCCAAATCCTGTTTATATATACATATACCAAATACATGATTTATACGCAAATAGTTTTAGCCCAATCGACTGGGGCTGTAAAATACACTAACTACATCTCTGGTGAGGGATAAGACGCTCACTAAATGAGTGTTCAGGATATGACATTAAACGATCTGATAGCGAGGATCCACCCTTGGAGATTTGGGGACTGTGAAATACCTCTGCATTGCTTCCTGATCCATTCTGGCTCGGTGTGTTAGCACCTGAGAGTGTCCTGTCTATGGGCCAACAGAACAAACGAATAATTTCTAAGATTTTAAATAAGCAAAGGTGCATTTGTCTGTACACAGTTAAATGATTTCAAGTATTGCTATATGACACTAATTATTCTATTCACTTGCATACAGTTAAATGGTTTCAAGCACTGCTAGGGAGGGTGTTCTTGTGGTTTAATGGTTAAATCGTAGTAAGGGAGTTCGTATTCCAGTCGTGCCATTACGTTCACTTCCGGGCAAATACCCTTTGGAAAGGTATGACCCCTCCCCTTATCCTCCCAGCTATGGGTTAAATAGTGCCACTACTGTTCTTCTAGGAGAATGACTTTGGCATTAAATAACCTACAAAAGTTGATATGCCATTAAACAAAGAAACCAACATCAAGCACTGCTATTTATCACTAACAATTCAATTAAACAGTCATTTTTTGACATTTAAATGATCAAAGAGTTCTATTCCTAACCATTCAAGTAACATTAGTCATTTCTTTGCTCAGTTAAAATATCCAACAGTTCTATTTGATCCATAGATTGGACCCTATCAGGTGCTACCACTCTGAACCAGAGGGGGCCAGGGAGCGATGGCTATAAAGTGGTACTCCATATTCCCCAAAGCTCCAGGACTGGAGCCTCACAATCAGATTTTTAGAGTCATAGAGGACACTCTTACCCCGCTGCTGAAGTCTAGTCGGTGTATTCAACAGCTCCACTCGACTGGTCTTGCCTCATTGGGTATATCCCTCTATAATGGATCTGTGCCATACTTAGCTAAGTGAAAATCTATATCTTTATTAGTATTCATCATATATATATATATATATATATAACTGCAAAAATATAAAGATCAGGTCTTACAATGCCTACATAATCGCAGATTAAAATATAGCTTAGTGACTGAGGATTTTACTTAAGTTGGTGCCCAAATATCAAACTAGTTTCTTTCTAGCTTTTTAGGTATAATGATCTCACTTGGAAGTTTGGCATTATACAGTTTTTATTTCCTACAGCCTTGTATCAGAATAAGCCAAGCTCAATACCTATGTAAATCTACATCAATACATTTTAAAGCACGAATAATGCTGATAATGATCATTGTAATAAATAAAATTGGGAACCCGTGTTCAAAATCCTGGATAAAGCTGTTTGCATCTCACTTTGCGCTAATGCTCTTGATAAAGGCATGAACTCTTCCTTTCTCCCAAGTTATGGGAAAATAATCAAGCAAACTGGGTTACTTTGCCTTGGTTAGGCAACCAATCTAAGAGAGGAAAAATTCTGAATTCAAACCGGCTTTACTCCGTATAAAAAGTGGTCTTGCGTGCCATCTTGTTTTGGTGGAGGGGCTGGGTAAATACATGGATCAACATATATTTCACTTGGTTGTTTACTTCAAAATTCCCTCTCAGAATAATTCTCTCTCTCTCTCTCTCTCTCTCTCTATATATATATATATATATATATATAATCTTATGTGTGTGTGTGTGTGTGTGTGTGTGTGTGTGTGTGTGTGTGTGTGTGATCTTTTCCGAATGTTTCCGTGTTTTCCATGATTACTGTCACGTTAAAGCAAAAGATATTTTTAGATAACAACGACTAAATCCTACTGTGATTCGCATGTACGACCTGGGTGCAAACTTATTTGTAACATATTCACGATGCCAGCGGTTTGTAGCTTAAACATCATCGTAGAATTAACAAAGAAATATTAAGTTCGGCTGAGTGCACAGATACTATACTAATTCTATGCAGAACGTTAGGGAACGACAATTTAATCCTAGGCAAATAGTACAAATATTAATTATCTTAAACAGATGTGCCAATCTATTTGTAAATAATCCCTCAATTTTTGAGTACACTAAGTCATATATATATATATATATATATATATATATATATATATATATATATATATATATGTCTTAGTGTACTCAAAAATATATTCACCTATTTGGATTATATTTTTTCCTGCTACCTTCATACTGTCGGATTTTATCCATATTTACTTTCATATATATATATATATATATATATATATATATATATATATATATATATATATATATATATATATGTATAGGTATTATTCGGTCCAGTTAAACCAGAGTTGGGAGTAATTCCTTCAGGACAAGAAAATCATTCAAAAGCTGAACATTTAAATTTTCTTGGTAGAGAGCTCAATGTAATTAATATTACAGAGCAATACTTTCTTTAAAAAGTCTATTCTGTTTTATTTTATCCATAAGATCTGAAGAAGTCCTGTTATATTTTTCTTCGTGTCTTTGGTTTACATTAGAAACGCAAAACAACATGGAAATAAATTTATAATCCTAAAATAACCGGTCTTTGTTTTTTTTTTCTTTAAAGAAAGTATATATATATATATATATATATATATGACTATGAGGATCGTTTTCTAGTTTAATAAGTAGAGCGTTGCCATTACAAAAATGTTTAACTTCGGCTCTCTCTCACTGGGTGCGGGTTAGAACTTTTTGAACGAACTATATATATATATATATATATATATATATATATATATATATATATATCATCATCATCATGTCGTGCCGCTAGCACGGATATCCCTGACCCTCTCTCGCCACTTCTCCCTATTGTTCATTGCCTCTGGCAGGTCTTCAGGGCTACATCCCGTATCCTCACTTAGCTGCTGAATGTATGTTCGAGCTGGTCGTCCTGCTTTTGCCCGGCCATATGTGGGGGTCCATAGGAGTACATCACTTATGATTTTTCCATATGTGGCGGTACAACAACCCTACAATTTATTTTTGGTGGGGGAGTTAATTTTTCTTCTAAACCAAAAATTTAATGCGCCTCACTTGGTATAATGGTCAGCAATCTCGACTCGCAATCTATTTCATATGAGTTCCATTGGTTTGGTATTGTGTTGTTTTATGGCATACCAACCACTGAAGGTTATTTAATGCCAAATCCTCTGTACATATATATATATATATATATATATATATATATATATATATATATATATAGATAGATATGATTTGTAAACTTAAGTCAACAAAGTTAAATAGTTACTAGTATTGCTATTGATTCAATTCAACATCATTCGTTTGTTAACACATTGGTAAATAATCTATTTTAACAATGCAATTTAGCGTTAGTCATTTGTTTGTACTCCGTTTAAATGTCAGATACTTCTATTTGACCCGTGGGATCCTATCAGGTGCTACCACTCCAAGCCAGGGTTGACCTGGGAGCGATGGCAATGAATGGGTACTCTTCATTCCCCAAATCTTCCAGGCTGAAGCCTCGCCATCGGATGTCATATTCAGGACATTCGTTGTAGGATCTTACTGTCATATTCAGGACATTCGTTGTAGGATCTTACTGCTCTGTAAAGATGCAGTCGGTGTATCCTACAGCCCCAGCCGACTGGGCTGAAATGAGTTCGAGATTCACAGGGTGTCTCATACAACTGACCTTGTGCTACAACTCAATAAAGCTTAGAAAATAACTACAAGGATTTGATTATTTCTCATCAAATATTATTTAATAAAAATGAGTGTTATAAGGTCTTGTTTATTATCAAAATCTACCACGAAACATGAATATGGATAAATCCAAAAATAAGTGTACTTCCTATATACATTTATGAAATTTTAACTTTGGTTACAGTGTTGTTGCCATTTTTTTCATTTATTTAGTTACAGAATTTCAATGCAGTAGGCTCTATTGATAATACCGAAAAGGATCTGTTTTGATTGTTTTATGTTCCGCTATGACTAAAGGAACACGGTATCTTTGGTTTAGAGATAATCGACTTCATATTAAGAATTATTTGGGGTATACTTATTCATGGTTGATTATGTATTTATTAGTGTGCAAGTATCTCTATTTACTCAGTCGGCTGAGGGTGTAGAATATACCCGCTGCCCCCGCCAGCAGAGGAGTAAGACCTCCCCTAACGAGTGTCCGAAATATGACACCAAACAATCTGATGGTGAGGTTTCAGAGATGCTGGAGCTTTGGGGGTATGCGGAGTACCCCTTCATTTCTATTACTCGCAGGTCCACTCTGGCCCGGAGTGGTAGCACCTGACTGGGCCCTATCCATGGGTTAAGTTAAAAGTAAGTAAAGATGGCGACCGTAGTCGAGGGCGACCCGAAGGCTCCCTTTTCTGTAGCTACTACACCGCGGTATAGAGGAGGGCGCTACTCCTTTCCCTGGATTGCTCCACTTTTCCCTTGACACGTACCTTATAGCTCTGAGTGTTAAGCAAGGAGGTATTAAGTGCCATTTTTAAAGTCTTTAGTATGACTCGACCTGATATTGAACCCTGGTCTCCTGGACATGGGTTAAATATAACTAAACAGCGTACTTATGCTGAACTGAATTGTTTGAATAAGAACTGTTTGACTAAACTGAATAGCTTGAAATAGAAACATTTTTGACAATTAAACAGTGTACTTATACCAAACTGAACTGCTTGAATAGAAATGTTTTGACATCGAAACTTACTACTTATGCTGAACTGAATTATTTGAAATAGAAGTGTTTTTATACTAAACTGAATTGTTTGAATTAGAACTGTCTGATTCAACTGAATAGATTGAAATAGAAATGTTTTTGACAATTAAATTGTGTACTTATACCAAACTGGATTGTTTGAACGAAAATGGATTTGGCGTTAAATAACCTACAAAGGTTGATATGCCATAAAACCCAACCAACCAACCAACCTAGTATCCCAATGAAGAAGTATCCGTTTTGTGATGGCTAACGTACTGGACTTCGGCCTTGAAGTAAACGAGTTCGAACTCCAGTCGCACTCTGCTGTGGATTAAATAGTATCAATGCTGTTATCCCTACAAGGATGGATATGGAATTGAATAACCCTTAAAGGTTTATATGTAATTAAACTAAGAAAGAAGTTAATAGGCCAAGGAACCAAGTATTATATATTGTTATATCGAAATAATTATTAATCCGCAATTCTCTGCGCATGATATTTTCCCTGAGTGTGCGTTTGTAGGCCAATAGAAAAATCTAAGCTAACATATACAACAATACCTGCTAGACGCCTTCTTATATTCATGCGAATGTATGTAAAATATTCAATAAGCCTAACCGTCATCTTTTCATCAGTATTTCAACTATTTATATGTCAAGTGAAGAAGATCTAAGATTTCGAACAACAGAATAGAAAGTCGTTGAGGTCAAGAACAGGATACCTCGTGGATGAATATAAACTGAGAGAAAGAGGAAAAAGGATACACACACACACACACACACACACACACACACACACACACATATATATATATATATATATATATATATTGAGAGAGAGAGAGAGAGACAAAGAACATAGAGAGAGAGGAGTCGAACGAAATGCCAACGTCTTTCAAGTGAAACTTGCTTTGCCAGTCATTTTCCAAAAGTTATTACACATTTTTGGACGATCATCAGATTACATTTTTTCTACCATTTTTTTTTTTTTTTTTTGCAAAGCACTTCTTTCTCTATCGCTATTTTCCCTTGTTCTTTTCTTATTATTCTCGTCTCTCTCTCTCGTCCTTTTTTCTCTTCAGTTCCTATTATTTTCGAAAGTCTCTTCTCGTTTCCTCTTTCGTCCCACTTTTTCTCTACATCCTACAACATTTTTGCTCCCAATTTTTCACGTCTTTTGTTTCTCCTTTTCAAGTTTTTCTCTCCCAACCATCTTTCTTTTCTGCTTTACAACGGCTTCAAATTCTTCCTTTCTTATTTTCAAATCTCTCTTTTTCTTTACTATTTTTTCTTTATACGAGGCTCTTTCTCTCTTTCTCTCTCTTTCTCTTTCTCTCTCTTTAAATGCCTTCACTCTTTCAATTTTCTGGTGGTTCTTTTTCTCTCTTTCCTTTACCTTCTTTTCTGGTCCGACTTTTTCTATCCACTTCCTTTTCCCTCTTTTTGGATTCTTCTTTTTATCTCCCACTACTTCCTCCTCTTCTTCTTGTCTCCATTTTTGAAAATCTTTTTCTGGTCCCTGATTTATCCCTTTTCCTGCCTCCGATTTCTGCTCTTTATTTTTCTCTTCCAATATTTCTTTTTCATTCTGCTTTCTAACTTTTTATTTTTAATCTCTTTCTCTTTTCGTTCATTTTTTTCTTTTCGTTCATATTTTTTCTTTAAATGCTTTCTACTTTTTCCTTCCTTCTCTCCCTTAAATTTTTTTCTCTCTTTTTCCTTCCTTGATTTTTCTGTTACTTCTCTTCCCATCTCTGTCTCTCTGATATCGAAATTCGTATTTCCTTCTTCTTATTTTCTTTTGTTTTTTTATTTCTCTTTTTTCTTTGTCTTATATAATTACGGAATGATTTTTTATATTAATCATTTTTCGTTAATTATATTTTATCATTCAGTTTTGTTAGGCTCTTATACCGTATATATATATCTATTCCCGGTGCACAGACATTGGGTACACTTTACGCTCGTGCGCAGAGGATATGACAATCACAACTGTCATAATAAACCCCAGATAGGAAATAAGACTGGAGTGTGAATGACGTCATGCCCGGAAGCGATGGGCTAAGAATTTGGGTATTTTGAAAAACACGTCAATTGGGTACTCGACTGTAGGCGAGTCGAATTGGTAGTTTACTGGGGGCCAGTCCAGTTGAGTTTTACTGTAGGCCAGTTGAGTTGGATACTCGACAGGGGCCAGTCCAGCTGGGAGTCGACTTTGGCTATGTCGAGAGTTGAAGTTGAGTTAAGACCATGGTGCTGAGAAGTTGAAGTCTGACGATGGAGTTCTGCAGATCTCTACCGACAGAGATCTTAAAGGCTACGAGATGAGCCGAGCGTTTGAGTTTTGTTAGTATAGAATGATTAAGAATTGTGTGTCTCTCTCTCCTCGTGTTGAAGAACCAAACTCAGAAGTCAACAAGTTAATAAACGTTCGTACGTGAACAATAGTGAGTCTGCCTGTGTTTTTGCACATGTATAACGTTTTGATGAATAAGACTATATAACATTTGTAGGTGACTCATTTTTTGCAACTAGCCCCATCTTTTTAAAATTTCATTTTCATTCAATTATTCTTTCTTGTTTCAATTCTTATATCCGATTGCACATTTTTTTTCAATCCTTAATTTTCTGCTTATTTCTTTCTACTTTCGTTTCTTACTCTTTTTTTCTTTCATTTTTTTCTTTTCCCTCTTCTTTTAAACATTCAAAAATCTTTTTTTCAATCTTATTCTCCCCTTCTTTCTTTTCGCTTTCATTCTTTTACTGTTTCATCCTTACTGTTCGCTTTTTTTGTCTCGTCACATTTGTCTAGTTCTTATTTAAGCCTTGGGAGTCTCCTTGGAGCAACGGTTAAAGTGTTGGACTGCAGCCTCGAAGTAAACGAGTTCAATCCCCAGTTGCATTATTACATTTACTTTCGGACTAATGCCCTTTGGAAAAGTCTGATTCTCTATATCCTTCCAGTTATGGGTTAAATTGTATCATTGATTCTCTTTTACAAGGATTGCTTTGGCATTAAATAACCCGTAAAAGTTGATATGCTATAAAACAAGGAAACAAAACTAATGCTATTTCAAACTTATTGCCTCAAATTCCCAATTTTTATTTCAAGAGAAACACAAATCATTTCTTTCTCAAACGTATGATTATCTATGTATCGATTAGAGTATATTATCCGTTCCTCCTCTGGAAATAGATATATATATACGGTATTCTTCAATCCAGTAAATCCGGAGTAGGAAACAATTCTGTCAGGACAAATGAATTATTCAAATTTTGAATATTTAAATATTCCTGGTAAAGAGATCAATGTAAATAAATTCACGGAGCAAATAATATTATTGTTATTGGTTTTGTAGTTGTCTTAATCTGAAACGAGAAGGGACCGGAACTAGCCCTAAATGGGTAAATACTACACATAGCTGAAATGGATTTTTTTTCCCACTTCCTTTCTTCCTTTGACTATACCTCCTGTCTGGTTGAATTTTATTCTATTTTCTTGTTAGATCTGATGAAGTCCTGTTAAAAATTATTTTGGAGTCTTTGATTCAATCAATGCTCTTAACAGGATGTAAATAAATTCATTATCCTAATGTGACCGAATATTGTTTTTTCTTGATACACACACACACACACACACACATATATATATATATATATACATTAGAACCAGACATTGGTCTAATGGTTAGAGTGTTCGCCAATGGCACGGGAGACCAGGGTTCAATCCCCGGTCGAGTCATACCAAAGACTCAAAAAATGGTACTTGATGTTACCTGCTTAACACTCAGCATTATAAGGTAAGGATCAAGGTAAAGTGGAGCAATCCAAGGAAAGGAGTAGGCGCCCTCCCCTACACCTTGGTGTAGTAGCTATCGAAAAGGAAGCCTTCGAGTCATCATCAACTACGGTCGCCAACTTATATACTGAGGTTATAACGCCCTGCGTCGCAATCATATCCGACCTGAACTTGAGAAAATTCTTATTAAAGATCACTACGGCTTTCAGAGAAATCGATCCACCACCTCATAGTTTCTAAGTATCCGTCGAGTCACAAAATCTTAAGACCGAACTATTGTTCGTAGATTTCTCCGAGGTATTTGATTCCGTACAGAGGAAAGATGGAGAAAATACTAAAGCAAAAGGTCTTCCCACAGAAATTGTTACCACAATGATGCTTTATAAAAAACCCGAAAGCAATGGTTCACTCACCCAATGATAACTGTGTCGCTGAAGTCATGAAAGGAAATATATTAACGCCAAATACGTGGTGCCATCAATAAGTTTCTAGACTTTTGTGGACAGGAATTTAAAATTGTCGAAGACTCTCGAAAATTCACTATGTTATTGCTATACATCTTATGAGATGACTGACCAACTTTTGTGATTTCAGGTTCAAATCAACAGCTACAGCAGCAATTGGAATACACCCTGCTAAAGCCTGATTGTCACAGCTGGTGAATTTCAAAAATGCAATCTGGACGTCAGGACACTTTACAAGAACGATAAGCAATAAAACTCTGTTTTAAACTTAGAAAAAAATGCCACAGAAACGTGTGGAAGGCTTCAGACTGCTTTTCGACCATCTTGCATGAATCGAGCACCAGTTTTGAGTGGCATAAGAGATTCAAGGATGGCAGGGTGTCTGTGAGGGATGATGAGAGGTGTGGGAGGAGTAAGGAAGTCAATACACCAAAGTTGATTGGCCAAAGGGTTAGAGTTAGGGTTACTATGTTGAGGTTTTGAGGGAGTTCAGGAAGGGATTCCGTCGGAAGAGGCCAACACTCTTCAAATCGGGTCGGTGGCATTTCCAACAGGACAATGCACCAGTCTACAACTCCATCTTTGTCACAGACTATTTGACCAAGATGGACATCAAGACAGTTCCTCACCCTCACAATAGTCTAGACCTTGCTCCCTGTGACTTTTGGTTATTCCCTAAGCTCAGAGGCGATCCTTATGAGACAACTGAGGAGATGAAAGAGGCTGTGACGAAGGTCATTGACACACTTACACAAGAGGACTAACCCTGCCTTCCAGAAGTTTTTGGAACGGTAGAACAAGTGCATTGCAGCCGGAGGAGGCTACTTCGAAGGGGACTAGATTTTCATGTGTGTACTATCAATAAAAGTGCCCAGACGATAAAAGTCTGGAAACTTATTAATGATCCTCGTATGTTCATAATCTTGCTTGATTACGTACTACTACTTCATTAGATTTAATGAAAGCAAATGGTTTCACGTTAAAAAAAAATGAAGACTAGAAGCAGATAATATCCCGCTAAAACATTGACAAACAAAGATTACGCAGATGATAAAGTGCTACTCAGAAATGCACTTGCTCAAGCCGAATCCCTGCTTTATAGCCTGAAGCAAGCAGCTCGCGAACGAAGATAAACCTAAATTAATGCGTTTTAAACAAGATGGGGACAGCTTCACTTGAAATGGCAAACCTCTGAAATTAGTAAATTAGTTCACAATCCTCAGAAGCAATATCTCATCTACTGAAAGTGATGTCATCTCACGTATAACTAAAGCATGGACTGCAATTAACAATTTGATAACAATATAGAAATCTGATTTCTCTGATAAGATAAAACAGGATCTCTTACAAGCTGTGGCCGTGTCTGTACTACTGTATGATTGCACCTGGACTAACGAAAGAAAAAGCTAGATAGGAACTAGATAAAGAAGATAAGAGCTGCTTTGAATAAATCCTGGAAGCAACACCACACAAAACGAGGGGCTGTAGAATACACCAGCTGCTTCTCTGCAGAGAAATAAACCTCCACCCAACGAGTGTCCTGATATGACACTAAATTATCTGATGTCGAGGCTCCAGTAATGCTAGAGCTTTGGGTAATGTGGAGTACCCCTTAATTGCTATTGATCCTAGGTTCACTCTGACCTGTACTAGTAACACTGTTTGACATTTAAACTCAGTGCAAAATTGAGTTCAGGCTTGTATTAAAATTTTACCAGAAAAATGAGTTTTTATATATATATATATATATATATATATATATATATATATATATATATATATATATAAACATGATTTGGCATTTTTTGTAACGCTCACCTGTGGATAAAAAGAAGAGAAAATAATTGACAGACAATTCAACAAAAGCGTAAGTATTTCATTCCAACCGAAATAACACATTGACAAAAACTAAGAAAAACAAAAGAGTGTGATATTCCGCAACACTGCTGGCCAAGCTGTTACTGAAAGTCTTTCTCGCTGATAGTCATTCGACTAATATCCACCGACTTATTCTCTTTTCAAGTCACGTTCCGTCCTAATAATACATTACCTCAATTTGTATTATCTAGAGGCCTGCCACTTCCGTCCACTGCCGATTGGTGTTCAATTGCCAGTGTCTCGCTTTATTTATATATGACTGCATTAAATAACCATCAATAGTTGATATGCCATAAAACCAAACCAAATTTCACAAAACAGCAACTGTTCGGCCTCATACTTCCTATTTGACAAACCATCCAAGTAAGACGAATCAGACACCACTGAAGAAGTAGAAAAAGAATTTAAAAGCAGAATCCTTCAATGGAACCCTACTCATGGACTCCCCAGTAATGGCCGGCGAGCGAAGACTTTCATACATCGGCTTTATGCGGACACCGGATGCAGTCTTGAATAACTGCCAGGATTGATGAACAATAACAACGGATGGAGAGAGAGAGAGAGAGAGAGAGAGAGAGTTAAGGGACGATGTGCGTCAGCACGACTTGATAATGATGTTATACTAGTGCATATATAGATATATATATATGCACAAATGTATGTGTATAAATGTATATTTATATATGGATATTGATATGTATATATATTTATGTATGTATACGTATGCATATGTGCATATATGTATGCATGTATGTGTATGTGTGTATATATATATATATATATATATATATATATATATATATATATATATATGCATTTGTATATGTATTTACGTTCATATGTGTGTATGTATATGTGTTTCTATGTAAGTATATATATTCACATGTATATGTATGTGTATATGTATATGTGTCCGGTAACAATTGGCCTAGGGGTTAGAGTGTTCGCCAATGGCCCGGGAGACCTGGGTTCAATCCCAGGTCGAGTCATACCAAAGACTCAAAAAATGGTACTTGATGCCTCCTTGCTTAACACTAAGCATTATAAGGTACGGATCAAGGGTAAAGTAGAGTAATCCAGGGAAGAAGTAGCGCCCTCCCCTACACCTTGGTGTAGTAGCTATCGAAAAGGGAGCCTTCGGGTTACCCTCGACTATGGTCGCCAACTTTACTTACTTATATGTATATGTGTGTATGTGTATTTATGTTTGTATATGTTTGTGTATATATATATATATATATATATATGTGTGTGTGTGTGTGTGTGTGTGTGTGTGTATGCAGATACATAAGTGTGTATATATATGTGCATAGGAGTATATATATGTATGTGTGTAATAATTTTTAATGTATATATGCGGATATAGACGTGTTTATATAACAGTAAATGTATATGCATGTGTATATATGTATTTAAAAATATATGTGGTTGTGATTAATAATGAATGTAAAAATATAAAAAATTGAAAAATAGATTTATAGAATTATAATTATTAAAAAAATATTAACACAGTGTTGAATTGATAAAATTTGGATTAGCGATAAAATAAAGATAAATAAGAGAACCAAAAAAATATTGAAATCAGATTTGTCTTCTTTTTTTATATTCAAGGTAATCTTAAGGGAAAATTCTGTCAATTTTAAAGCTTAAAACGAAATTTTTTACAATGTATTAACAATCTAGTCTCGCCACATGTTAATGAGCAATTTCATTGTAATTTTAACTCAACTAGCAAGCTCGCCTCTTATTACCATTATAATGGAATTACTTATTACTGCAGTGAGACTAGGTTGCGTTACCCACATGGTGCAACGGTTTCGTTGTAGGAAATGAATTTAACAAGTTGAAATTCTAGACAAAACTGTTGGCGTTTCATTTTGTATTAATTCCCGTGTGAAGGATATAAATTCATCTCTTCTCGTCACCCCAGCAATAGATAAAATAGTTGGGCAGACTGGACTCTTTCGTACGGTCCAGGAGACTGAATACTAACCGGATCACAGGGATTCACCATGTTAAAAGATTCTATACAGTGATTTATTTGAGGCTACTCAAAAATAAGACTTTTTGCCTCAGCCCTCGGACATTGTCCGAGTGCCCGACCGCTCAGTCCGTCCGTTAATATAATGTTCTACATTGAATGTTTCTTTCCACACTTTTTTCTTTTCTGTTGATTTTCTCGTTATTGTGGGTGTTTTTTTTCTTTCTTCGCTTTGTATTCTTTTAGTTTATTTATATTCACTGCTGCCAATTATGAAAGCGAATATCATTTTCACTTTTTCTGATTCTTTCTCTGTTCTTCCTTTATAACCTTTTTGTTTGTTTCCTTGAATTTCATGACAATTTTCCCCGCCTCCTGCACCTCCTTATCTTACAATACATCTCTTTTCTATTCTTTCCCCTCATTCCTGCCTTTTCGTATCCTTCTCTCAACCCTTTTTCCTAATTTAGTTTCCCCTACCCATTCTTTCTTATTTTTATCTTCCTTCTCTTCCTCTTGTTTTTATTCTCTTTTTTCTCCTTTTCTGTTTCCAACATCTTAGACATTTTTTCATTCACTTCTCTTCCTTTCATTCTTCAACCCTTTCTCCCTCTTTTCTTATATCCTTTTCTTTTCCTCTTCCTTCTCCTATTAATTCCATGCTTTATTTCTTCTTTTTCAACCTCTCCTGCTTCTTCTCTTTCCAACCCTTCTTGTTTTAAGTATCCTTCCTCCAAGTATTTCGCATCTCTTTTTTCTCTTTTTTCCTACTCTTCTTTAAACACTCTTTCTTCTCTCTCTCTGTATCCTGCTCCTACTTCCTCTCAATTCTTCTTTCTCTCTGTATTCTGCTCCTCCTTCCATTCATTTCTTCTTTCTCTCTGTATCTTGCTACTCCTTCCACTCAACTCTTCTTTCTCTCTGTATCTTGCTCTTCCTTCCACTCAACTCTTCTTTCTCTCTGTATCCTACTCCTCCTTCCACTCAACTCTTCTTTCTCTCTGTATCCTACTCCTCCTTCCACTCAACTCTTCTCTTTATCTTTTTTATCTTCTTCCTTTTCCTTATTCTCCCTTTAATTCAGTATTTTCTTCTTTTATTCAACGTTTTTATTCATTTTCTTCTCCCTTATCCACTGCTTCCTTTCTTTTCACTTTTCTTTTGCAACATCATTTTTTACAGCTTTAACTTTGAACCATCCTCTTTAATATCGATAAAAAAAACAACTTTTTTCTTATCTTTCCTTTCTTATTTTTTCATTTTTTGTTCTTCTACTTCCATTTCTGTTTTATGGTTTATTTGTTCTTTTCCTTTTTTCTTCTGTTCATTCTTATTTTTCCTCGTTTTTTTCCCCTTTTCCTTTGCTTTTTCTTTCTTCTTCCTTAATTTTTTTCCTATTCCTCCATTTTTTTACTGTGTTTGTTCTTACTTTTCTTTTTACCTTTTCTTCATTTTTTCTTTCTCTTCCCTTTTTTCTTCGTTCTTCTGCTCTTCATTCTTATGTTTCGCCTTTTCTTTTTCTATTTTCCTTTTCTTTCCCTTTCTTCTTTCTTTATTTCTTCTTCTTCTTCTTCTTTGCCTTCCCTTTCTTCTTCCTTTATTTTTGTTCTTCTTCCTCTTTTTTCCTCCTCTCTTCGTTCTTATCATTCTCTTTCCCTTTTTTCTTTTTCTAAGTCTTTCCTTTCATCTTCCTTTATTTTTTATTCTTCTCTTCTTTTTTTCTTCCTCTCTTCGTTCTTATCATTCTCCTTCCCTTTTTTCCTTTTTCTTTGTCTTTCCTTTCTTCTTCGTTTATTTTTCGTTCTTATTTCTCTTCTTTTTTTCTTTCTCTCTTCGTTCATTTTTTCCATCCCTTTTTACACTTTTTGATTTCTTTAAATTTCTACTCCATCTTCGCATTTAAAAAAAACAAACTTTTTTCCCAACCCTCTCTATTGTTTAAGTTTTTTATTTTTTTCACCTACTATTGCGTCTTTTATCATTTTCGGTCGCCTGGACAACTTTTCCGCATCACCTTGCCAAAATCTTCATCTTTAATAACACCTGTGTTTCCTTCTCATTTTCTTTGTCGCCTCAGTTCCTCAACCACAGCCTGCCCTGTTTTCACCTCCTCCCATCCAATTCCTTCATCCCCATCATTTCTATCCCCTCTCATTTCTGCAATCTTCGATTTAGTGTCTATCGGCGGAAGATGAAACCGATCATTATTCTAAACTTATCGAAGCTGGAAGAACATCAGAAAGTTTATTATTGGCCAAAATTTCCGCGCAGCCATTTTCATTCGCCAACAACGTGACTACATAAACTAGCAGTGGTGAACGAAAAATTTGGAGGTGGAGCCGCAGCGTCTCATTTCGTGAAAAATATTATTTTTGAAATAGTAGGCACAGGTTCGAAGCACGGTAAAGAAATGAAAAAATGTACCAGATTAATTTTTTCTTCGATTTATTGAACATTTAAAATCCTTTTTAAGTACAAATATCAAAATTTAAAATTGACGCAAGCAATAACTCTTTTATTTCTAATATTTTGCTTTGGTTTCTTTGATGGTGTATCAACCTTCTTGGGTTATTTAATGCCAATAATCATCATCATCATCATCATGTCGAGACGCAAGCACGGATATCCTTGACCCTCTCTCGCCACTTCTCCCTATCGTTCATCGCCTCTGGCAGGTCTTCAGGGCTATATCTCGTATCCTCACATAGCTGCTGAATGTATGTTCGTGCTGGTCGTCCTGCTTTTGTCCGGCTATATATGGGGGTCCATAGGAGTACATCACTTATGAGCTCGTCCCTGCTTCTCCAGCAGTGTCCTGCATGTCTCGTTCGTCTAACTTAGATAGTTTTCGTGATGGGAGGTAGGTGGCCGTATAGTTGGTGCTTTGTGGGGTGTTTCCACTAGGACTTGTTCAATATTGCTCGCAGCATTCTTGTGTAATTGCTAGCATCCAAGTAGTGCATCCATACAGCAGTATCGATACGACCGCTGCCTGGAAGAAACTGCGTAACCCATCGCTGGGAGGATAAAGTGGGTTCACACCTTGTTTAAGTGAATGTAATTGAGCGACCAGATTTCAAATTCACTTACTTCGAAGCCACAGTCTAGCCATTACGCTAATAATAATTCGATTCTTGTATCTGTTAAGTGGAGGAAAGAAAATCAAACTAGAGAGTTGCTTTTTGTTTGATCACAAACTTGATAGTTTGACATGCACCGTTTAAAATTGATTAATTTTAAAGGCAATTCAACCTCTTTAGAGTTATTTGATGCCTAGGCAGTCGCATTCATTGTATTTTCGCATTTGCTTTTTTGTTGTTGGTTTTTTAGAGTTTTTGCTCACAGGTGAACGATATCATGAATTTTTATCAAATACAAGTTCTTTACATCTAGTTGTATGGCTAATTATTTCTATTCCATAATTGTCATTTGTTTGCGCACAGTTAAATGGCTTCAACTAACTACTAATAATAAGGGCCCTGTCGGCTGAAGCTATAGAATACACCAACTGCATCTCTGCAGAGGGGTAAGACTCCCCCAACAAGTGTCCTGGATATGACACTAAGAATCTGATAGTGAGGCTCCAGTAAATCTGGAGCTTTGAGGAATGCGGAGTTCCTCTTTATTGTTATTGCTCCCAGGTCTACTCTGGCCCGGAGTGGTAACACCTGATAAGGTCCTATCTAAGGGTCAAACAGAACTAAACTATGTACTTATGCAAAACTGAATTGCATGAAATAGAATTGTTTTGATATTTAAACTGTGTACTTATGCTAAGCTGTATTGCTTGCAATAGAACTTGGCCCAGTCGGCTGGAGCTGCAGACACTGACTGTATTTCTGCAATGGGGTAAGACTCCCCAACGAGAGTCCTGGATATGACACAAAACAATCTGATGGTGAGACTCCAGTAAACCAGGTTCACTCTAGCCCGGAGTGGTATTACCTTATAGAACTAAACTCTAATAACGCTAAACTGAATTCTTTTAAATAGAACTGTTTTTCTATTTAACTGTGTGTAAATAAAAAAAAACTACGTACTTATGCTATGCTGAATTCTTTGAAATAAAACTATTTTGACATTTAACAGTGTGTAAACAAAACTGTACTTATACTAAATTGAATTGTTTGAAACTTTGATCAAAATGAGTTAATTCAGCATTAAATGACCCTCAAAGGGTTGATACACCGTAAAACAAAATAACCAACCTTATAATAATAATGATTTCTAGGAAGCAATTATAGCTTCAAGTAACTATTGTTAACACAAGTAATTTAATTATATAGATTTAAGTATTCCAGTCGGATGTGAAAAATCTTTAGACAGATGTATTTGACCATTGATGGGAAACTAACAGATACTAACACTCTGACTCATAGTTGACATGGGATTAATGTAAATTCACTCCTCATATCTATTTGACCTATAGATACTAACACTCTTGATCATGGTTGACCTGGGAGTAATGTAAATTAAAGGGTTTATCCACACTCCTCAGATCTCCAGAATTGGAACCTCACCATCAGATGAAGTTCAACCCAAGAGACCCCTTTTCTGGGTAGGGATGGAGTATTACGTGTCGACTGAGAATGCAATTCTAAGCCACATCAAAATGGTGGTTCAAATCTTCGACAATAACGTACAGGCATTTATATGTAAACACCCTCACGTTCATATGTTCGTAAAGATATGGATTATACATATACTTATATGAGTTAATATACAGACTGATAAGAAAAATGCCCTATTTCAAAATACTTATAATTTAAAATACTTGTGTTAAATAAATCATAAGAATTTTCAATAAAGAGTTCCTTTTCAATTAATATTTCTATGTGCAACACGTGACTAACAAAGGCATGGGCAGCTATCGATAGGCTATCGGTCATTTGGAAGTCAGACCAGACCGATAAAATGAAACAGTTTCTTCCAAGCAGCGATCGTGTCGATACTGCTATATGGATGCACTACATGGACGCTAACTAAACGGACGGAGGAAAAGCTTGACGACAACTACACAAGAATGCTGCGAGCAAAATTAGACGAACTAGTCATGCAGGACACTGTTGGAGAAGTAGGGACGAGCTCATAAGTGATATACTCCTGTGGACCCCTTCACATGGCCAAGCAAAGACTGGGCGACAAGCTCGAACCTACGTACAGCAGCTCTATGTAGATACGGGATGTAATCCTGAAGACCTGCCGGAAGCAATGGAATATAGGGAGGGGTGGCGAAAGATGGTCAGAGATATCCGTGCTGATAGCGTGCCATGATGATAATGACATATGAAGACACACGTGAATATGAAGACACACAGACAATCGCATAATCAGTGAGACACACAAATGCAGATGCGTAGAAAAGAAACACACCCACAAAGATTTTGGAAGATTAACGCGCTGTTACATACATATTGAGGGGCTTAGAATACACTGACTGTATTCACTGCAAAGGTGTAAGACCTCTCGAAAATGGAGTGTCCTGGATAGTGAGGCTCCACTTCTGAAACTTGAGGATATTTGATTCGTAGTAGTAGTATCAGAGATATCCGTGCTGATGGCGCGACATGATGATGATGATTATATATATATATGTGTGTGTGTGTGTAAGTCCTTCTCCATGGACTGGGTACAACACAAGCTTGATTTTTAAGTGAATATGATGATATGAGGTATTCACTGGAACTAAAATCTTTGGAGAAAAGAGATCCGATGTCCATATCGAAGACAAGAGAATAGGAAATCTCTCCAAGAACTAAAGCCTCTCCAGCAAAAGCCTCACTCTTGAGGTAACATAGAAAGACGGCACGAGCCAAATACCTCAATAATCTGTCTCTCAAACACAACAAAAACAACCTCACCATCAGATGAAATTTAACCCTAAAGATCCTTTTTCTGGGTGAGGATAAGGAGGTTCATATCTTCCCCCAGAATATTAGTTCGAAAGCGAATATAATAGTACAAGTGCCGTTCGAACCCGCTTACAACGATGTCGTATTTCCGTACTTTAGCAACTACCCAAGAGGAACTCCCCACCTATCTGCATGTGTGAGAGGGCATGTATATATGTTGCCTTTTACTGTATTGAGCTAAACACGCATTGTTGATTGCATCTTAAAAGGGCGTCAGACCTCTTAAGCCTGTTCGTTGATCTACTGAAGAGAAGGAGATTCAAACTAAAAACCCATTAAGTGTTACCTGTCTTATGAGATTTAAATAGTGCATTATAAAGACTTTCTTTTGTCCCTTAACACTAGCATATGTTATCCGATAAGAGCAAAGACAGTCTTGTTTGGCTGACTTTAACCAAACCGAAGAAATATTGTAAGATTGAAAGCAAAAACCTTGCTCTAAGGAAACAGAAAGGCATCACTTCTACTCTGAATGTAATAGTGTATTCAATAAGTTTCCAGACTGTTTTGTACAGGCTTTTAAAATTGTCGTAGGCTCTTGAAAATTCACTGTTATTTCTGGACATCTAATGAGATGACTGACCAATTTTTATGATTTCACGTTCAAATCAACAGCTACAGCAGCAATTGGAATACACCCTACTAAAGCCTGATTGTCACAGCTGATGAATTTCAAAAATGCAATCTGGGCGTGAGGACACTTTAGAAGAACGATATGCAATAAAATTCAGTTTTAAACTTGGAAAAATGATGTCACAGAAACGTATGGAATGCTTCAGACTGCTTTTGGATTATCTTGCATGAATCGAGCATCAGTCTTTGAGTGGCATAAAAGATTCAAGGAAGGAAGTCAATACACCAGAGTTGATTGGCTAAAGGGTTAGGGTAAGGGTCAGGGTTTCTATGTTGAGGTTTTAAGGGAGTTCAGGAAGAGATTCCATCGGAAGAGGCCAGCACTCTTCAAATCGGGTCAGTGGCATTTCCACTAGTCCACAACTCCATCCTTGTCACAGACTATTTGACCAAGATGGGTATCAAGACAGTTCCTCACCCTCCCTATAGTTCAGATCTTGCTCCCTGTGACTTTTGGTTATTCCCTTAGCTCAGAGGCTACCGTTATGAGACAACTGAGGAGATGAAAGAGGCTGTGACGAAGGTCATTGACACATTTACACAAGAGGACTTCCCTGGGGCCTTCCAGAAGTTGTTGGAACGGTAAAACAAGTGCATTGCAGCCGGGGGAGTCTACTTCGAAGGGGACTAGAGTTTCATGTGTGTACTATCAATAAAAGTGCCCATACGAAAAATGTCTGGAAACTTATTTAATGAACCTCGTATGAAAGTTGTTAGGGAAGATAAAAATAGAATATAAAACCCTACTGTTGTTGGCTGCACCTTTTTCAAGAAATTCAAAAACTTCTTATTAACTTGATATGATGCTCCACACCTTATATTTTTAAGCAGAAGCCCTCTTGTTCTTGAATAAAGGATTGAGGATTGTACTAAAACTTTAGAAAGTGCACTTTAGGTAATGAAGCTGACTCCATCCTTTTTAAATGAGGACGTATACATTTACCTGACCTCTCTGTCGAAAGGCGTGATGTCAATTTTTAAAGAGAAAAAAATCTGTTTTGAATAAAGTTTTCTTTCTCCTGGGCTGGTCACTCAAGAACTCTGTCTGACCAAATATTTACCAATGGCTCAAGAGAGTAGTGGATTAATTTCTGTCCCAAAAGGTATTATCGCGAAGCTCTTCAATTTATTGACTGGAGGCGGACATTAAACGACAAATATTAACAATGAAACCTTAATTTTATTTTTAAAAGTTAAGATTTGAATAAAGACTTGTGTACCGCTGATCAACTTACATAATTAAATGATATGTAAATGTCTATACTTCGTCTTTGTGATTCCGTTTTAATAATTTAAGTTTAAATTAAGTTTAAATAATAAAAGAAGGTCATTCAATAAATAAGGTGAATTTTGCTGAAAGAGTTGGCTATGGGAAGCTCTGTTTACTGTTGCACGCTTTACAAGGAAACCTATAGTCAAGGATCCTTTCATGTCCTAGAACACTATCACTATGACCTTCTTGACTGGCTGCGGCACCTGGAACGCTATCTTCTCCAGAGAGCCAGGATGCTATCATTCCATGGACTGTGTTTTCAACTCAGGCTCGCTGTGGCAAAGCCATGCTTAGCCCATTTGAAAAAATTTTTTGCGAAGACATGTTTCTCTGCACATTCATCAGTATAGTTTGCACGTCTCAGCCACCAAAAATTTCAAGGAGATACCTCTGTTCCACCCCAGTAGACTCGGTTTTATTTTTCACCATTTTGAATTGGCTCAAAACAAATATATCTGGGAAATTAGAATATTTTTTGCTATGAAGAAATTCCAAACAATACAGAGTTTACCTATATGGAAAAAAAAGTGAAAAAAAATTATTTTCCTTTTTCCCCCCCAAAAATATATATTATAATAATCATAATTATAATAACAATAATAATAATAATATATATATATATATATATATATATATATATAATTCATGGAATTTAGACTGCGACCCAAGGGTTTCATGGAGTTTTTTGCAAAACAACAATCATCTGGCAGTTAAGAAAATGAAATGAATCGAAAATCGAAAAAATACCGTCAAAAAACAGTTGGGATTTTGTAGGAATCTTTATGTGTGATTGTAAGTGTGTGTGGGTGTGTGCACTTGGTTCGACACAAACCCACAAAGTGATTATAGACAACCAACACTGTTATAGTATAATATAATATAATATATATATATATATATATATATATATATATATATATATATATATATATATGCGTTCATAGTGTAATGGTTACTGATATAGGAAATGGACACGGCGCCCGAGTTCAAATCCTAGACGAGACTGTTCACATTTCACAGAGTGCTAATACCACTGGGAAAAGTAAGAATCTAATTATTCTCCCCCCAGCTTTAGATAAATAGCAGAGTAGACTGGGTTCTTCAATCTTGGTATTTTTGTAAAGCTTAAATGTGCATAAAAAGAAGATATAATTGACAGACAACTTAATGAAATCATAAGTATTTCATTGCAACTAAAATTAATGCATTAATAAAGTCAATGAAAGATTGTAACACTACAGTTATCTCTAGAACAATAACAGAATCGCTCTGAACTAAGAGCGTACCGGCCAAACTATTACTGAAGTCTTTCTCTCACTAAAGTCCGTCTTTCAAAGAAGTTCACTCGAATAATGTTCGAATAACATAATGTTACCTCTCTTTACACAATTTGGAACTTTGCTGTTTTCGTATACTAACTATTGGAATTCAAACGCTCGTGTCTCGCTTTATTTCTATATGACAGTATGGTAACCGGTCTCGGAGAAGGAAAACTCCGTTAAATTCCGCTAAAAATTAACTGCGTATCGCATCCAACTCATACGAAGGGGGAGTTATATATAATAGAGGAATTGATATTTTATTAATTAATATGAATATTTACCATGACTAGTTGATTTGGCATCGTTTATGTGTGGCATTAATTGGTGGTCCATTGGTAGAAGTTCGGTCTCTACATTCTGGGGTTGCTGGTTCGATCTCTAGTGGTGGAGATTATGGTATGCACTGCTGATGAGACCCAATAAGGTCGAAACAGCTGTTCAGTGTTCCGTATGTCACATGTGGGTTGTTTGCTGGATTTTCCGGTCATGGTAATTTAATTATATATATATATATATAATCTCAACAAATTAGAAAAAAAAAATTTTTGGCAAGACACAGTTTTTATAAAGTTCAGCGTCCTCGATACACACCACATCTGTTCAAACTTTTCTTAACAAAAACTTTTTAAGGAGGAAGATTTTGGGATGTTGAAGACATTAAAAGAAATACTAGGATGCAGCTTTACACCAAATCAAGAGAGAAATTTCAGAGGTGCTTTGGCTAAAGGAAAACTCACTGGAATAAGTCTGAATACCAACGGAGTAATCAAGAAGAAAGCGTTTCATTCATTCATTGTACATTTCTGCCCTGATAAATACAGCTTCAATGTCGATACTTTTTTAACATATTAAGTAAACCTCTTCCTTGTCAATGTACAAAACTTTTCCTTTAATTACATAGATATAACTTTATTCAGTGATAATATAAGATTGACATTCACCAAATAATTGTATAAGTTACGATATTTATAGATCAAACCTCACACATACATGGTGCCTTCAATAGTTGTCAGACTTTTTCGAACAGGCTTTTAAAATTGTCGTAGGCTCTTGAAAATTCACTGTTATTGCTATACAACTTATGAGATGACTGACCAATTTTTATGATTTCACATTCAAATGAACAGCTACAGCAGCAATTGGAATACACTCTACTAAAGCCTGATTGTCACAGCTAGTGAATTTCAAAAATGCAATCTGGACGTCAGGACACTATAGAAGAACGATATGCAATAAGATTCTGTTTTAAACTTGGAAGAAAATGCCACAGAAACATATGGAATGCTTCATACTGCTTTTCGACCATCTTGCATGAATCAAGCATCAGTTTTGGAGTGGCATAAGAGATTCAAGGAAGACAGGGAGTCTGTGTGGGATGATGAGAGGTGTGGGAAGAGTAAGAAAGTCAATATACCAGAGTTGATTGGCCAAAGGGTTAGGGTTAGGGTTACTATGTTGAGGTTTTGAGGGAGTTCAGGAAGAGATTTCTAGGGAAGAGGCCAGCACTCTTCAAATCGGGTCAGTGGCATTTCCACCAGGACAATGCATCAGTCCACAACTCCATACTTGTCACAGATTATTTGACCAAGATGAGCATCAAGACATTTCCTCGCCCTCCCTATGGTCTAGACCTTGTTCACTGTGACTTTTGGTTATTCCCTAAGCTCACAGGCTGTCGTTATGAGAGAATTGAGGAGATGAAAGAGGCTGTGACAAAGGTCATTGACACACTCAAACAAGAGGAATTCCATGGGGCCTTGCATAAGTTGCTGGAACGGTACAACAAGTGCATTGCAGCCAGGGAGATTACTTCGAAGCGGACTTGAGTTTCATGTGTGTACTATCAATAAAAGCGCCCATACGAAAAAAGTATGGAAAATTATTTAATGATCCTCGTACTTAACCTGTCGGTGAGGCTTAGAATAACCTCTGCAGAGGTTATTCTAAGAGGTTAACGGGGTGCCCTGTGTATTATTATAAACTGTATCCTTTGATGAGTCTACAGTTATAGAGCACCGAGAATTGTGAAGTATACTTTCATTGCTATTACTCCCAGGTCCTCTGACTCGGAATGTTAATCATATTTACCCAACCCCTCCGCTCGGGCAGGATATGACACAAGGTCAATTTTTTTAAGCGAAGTTCAGAGTTTTCCTTCTCCTAGACTAGGCTGAAGAACCTAGTCTGCCCTGCTATTTACCCATAGCTGGAGGGAGAATAATTGGATTCATACCTTTTTAGTGCTATGTGAAATGTAATCAGTCTCGTCCAGGATTTGAACTCGTGTCGTCGTGTCCATTTTCTACGACGATAACCATTACACCACGGGCACCTCCTCGGAATGTTAATATCCATTACTTTCCTTTTAATGGGTAAAATAGATATTTTTGAAAATTATCAATTATAGGTATGAATATTTCATTCAATACAATTGCGTAAACAAATGATTATTAAATATGATTAGTTTCTCGAAACCATAAAACTGTGTATGAATTATTTGTTTTTAGAGAGGAATACTTAACGCCATACGACTGTTGTATAGTCATATGCAACAACTATACACATATACATGCAGAATACATATTGACGCAATGAATAACGACAATGACAGTCCTTTTAGAAAGATATGTACCTCTCAGTTTATTTGCAAAGGTTTGTGTATGAGAGGGCGTTGGAGACCGAACAGAACTGCAATATATTGACTCCCACTCTTATGGCTATCAGCGTTGTGTCTTTCTCGTTCTCCAGGGCTGCTCAACTGGAGACCCAGGGACTCACTTCGCTGGATGCGGGCTTTCTCTACTGCATCTTGTCACCAACGGGTCTCCAAACTCACTGGGGTGCCCCGAGGCCCCTTTTGCCGGGTGGTGGCATTCTCTATCACATCTTTTCTCCAACTTCTCTGTCTCCAACTCACTGACTTCCTGTCCCCACCGAGTTATATAATAGTTCAATCGCCCACTCAATCGCCCACTCTTTGAAATGGCATGTTTGATCGTCATCATGCGGAAATAACTGTCATGCATTTCACAGGTCACTCTCTTACGGTGCATCAGTCTATGCCTGTACCATGGGATTTTACCTTGTCCCATATTGTCAGCCAAGTCCGCCTACGCGATTTCTTCTCATAACTGCCATCGGAATGTGTCACTTCCTTCCGGTGCATCACTTTGGAATGGCATGTTTGGCCGGGTCGAAGGTCAATATACAACACGACTATGCGACCCCCCCCAATTATTACAGCCAAAATGTGAGATTAAATAAGTGAATCCGATAGAAAAATATAAATAGTAATGGTTATTATCAAACATTTACAAATGAATCGAATTTTGATATTAAATGACTCTTCAGGAGTTGATATACCATTTAATAAATCCAACCACATTTACATACACATTTAATCATTTGAATGAAAATAATTTCTAAATTATCAAACAGTGAATATTATCTATATACCAGCATATTTTTAGCTTGAATTTAAATGAATACGAGTATGAGAGTTTTCTTTACAAAAAAACTCATTGTTTTGTAACAAGTGATATGTTTTCTTCATCATATAACCCTGAGCAAGTCTTTTGCACCTCATTTATCTCCCCTGTTTGACCATTCCAAATCATGTGTCGTATGTATATCGAACCGTATTGTACGTTAAAATTTCTCTTCTTGATTGTTCAAGAAGATCGATATTCTTGATTACATTAACTCAAATAAAAAAAAACAATGTCTCTTTAAAATGACTCTTAAAAAATTACGAACAGCCCAAGGTTGAATTTATGAAACTGGGTTATTTTTATGATTATCTGCTTTTCTTCAGTGAAAACGCTATAGCAGACAACTGAGTGACATTCATTAGTTTACCAGCAGCAGCTTCTTTATTACTATATAAGATTCTTTTATTGGGGTTATTTTTGTTCTTGTTGTTGGGTCTGGAATATTTTGATAACTCGGCTTATGGCCAGATGGAGGTAAATTATTTTATTTTATTAGTGAAAAACAAAACAAAAGTATCGAAACAAAATAAATGCCATTTATTGTCTAAACTTTTTATATCCTTTTCAGTTTAGAACATCCCCCGCCACCAAACTGGAATTTAAATAAGTTTTTCTCTTAAGCACTTGATGGCTCTTATTAACAATTGCAAGAACTTTCTTCCATAATTTTTGTGCTAATATTTTTGTTCACACAACAAAAGAATTACTCTTAGGTTGAGGTAAAAATAATTTTTGAGAAAGAAAAAAGTCTTCATAAAATTTAAAAAAAATCTCTACCCTCATTAAATACACTCAATATTCTCTTTACTTGTAAAGTATCCTGAATATGTCACTAAAATGTATTAGGTGGTGAGGCTTCTGTTCCAGAGCTCTACGAAGAATTTTCTCACTTTTTCTCTGCCATTAATTTCAAATCTACTCTGACCCGGATTGGTAGTAGCTGTTAGTTACTTC